>BQNB010016767.1:0-68404 GCA_026074375.1 Tanacetum coccineum | reverse complement strand
AACAACCAACCTCTTTCCATGGCTAGAAAGAGGCTTATATAGTGAGTTACATGCCCTAGAAAATGGGCTATGGTGTGGGCTTACATGTGGGTAAAGACCCGGCCCAAAACCATAAGTCATACGCTTACATTACATCTACGAGCTATGCTATTCTAGACAATACACGGGGTGACCGAGTCTTTTTCATGAACCTAACAGTTTTGGTTAGAGGTTCCTTCTCTTTCGTCATTCAACGATGTAATTGGTTCAGGACTCGTCATTCTATAGCACCAGGCAGATTGAATTTGGGTCCCACGGAAGGCGCTAATTTGTTAAGGTAAAAGTCCACTGGGCAGAAGGAGATACGTCTTTTAGTGGGATTCAGTCCTCAGCAAGCCTGAATAAAAAACAACACACGTTAGCCTCGCCCCGGGTGTTATCCTAAGACCAAGCTTCGGTGTAAGAGTAAGCACCAAATGTGAAAATAGACCGTTGGGCAATGTGGTAAGTATAGTAAATGCGTATGAGAATAGTTGGTTTGCATTGAATGTGCTTGGGGTATTTATACTACCCCAAGTACTGTACCTGACACCATAGGGGAGTGGTCCACCGAGCTAGATGGCTAGGGAACTGTTCAATCCTAGGGAACAACATCCTTGAATATCCGGATTGGCGGCGCACGCTTGGATCTTGTTATGGACCGGTGGTTAACAAAGGTTTCCTAGATAATAGAGTGCATTGGTCTTTCCCGAGGTTCTGACACTGTTTACCCTTATAGGTTGTTACTTTAATACCGGGAGGCCCGTGCAGCCTAACACTGATGTGTTAGCTAGGTCCAAGTGGATGGGTCGCTCGGTACATGCCTAGCGGACAACAGACAAGATTTACAATTTTTTTCAAAATAAATCTCAAGATATTATCAATGCATTGACTTTGGTTTCGAAATTCAAAACTTAAGGGATGATGGCTGGCAATCACTTCTAGATCAAGTTGTTTGTTTTTGTGGCAAACATAACATTCCAATTCCTGATATGAACGCGACTTATAGAGATGTAATTCAGTATCGTCAGAAGAAAGACGATGTGACCATAGAGCATCACTATCGGGTAGATGTGTTTATAGTTGCTATTGATAGTAAGTTGCAATAGTTAAACAATAGATTTAGTGAGTTCATTTTAGAGATTATTCGTCTTAGTGTTACTCTGGATCCAAGGAAATCGTTCAATGCTGATGACATATGTAAACTGGTGACAAAGTACTACCCTTTGGATTTTACCGAACAAGAAAGAATTGAGTTCAAACTTGAGTTGCAACATTATGAGCTTGATAATGATCTAATATTGAAGAATATTAGTTCACTTTCAGAGTTGTGTAGAGGATTGCAAATAACATAGAAGTAAAAAATGTATCCCTTGATTGATAGATTGGTTCGTCTTATATTAACTCTTCGTGTTTCAACTAAAAGAGCTTTTTCAAAGATGAAACTTGTGAAAACAAGACTTCGTAGTACCATGAGTGATGACTTTCTTAAAAGTAGCATGATTCTTAGCATTGGAAGGGAGATTGTTGGTACCCTTTGTAAATAGAAAATAATAGATGACTTTTACTCTAAATCACAAAGACGTATCTAAATGATGAAGAAGTGCAAGGTAAAGTTTCTTGTTATTCTTAAAAAAGATTATTACTTATCATTGACATAAAATGTTATGTTTTTATATCTTAACTATTGTTCGCCAATTCCAGGTTAGTTCGTGACATAAAGGATCAAAATTCAAGGTCATTGGAATTCTTAATAAGATTGATGAAGTATGATGTAAAATAATTTAGTTTAAGGCATTACTTCTTATTTTATTATGTATTTGGTTCTTCGTCTATTTTTCTAGATTACGATGTTTTGCTATATTTCTTGGAACTATGATATAAATTTTTCTTTGCCCCTAACTTGAAATACTGGCTCCGCCCTTGAAACCACCAAAACGACTAAACCATCACTGTTCTTTAAAATCTAACGAACTTATTTAGACAAAGAGATGAGAGGTGAGAGAAACGTGTAGAGAAAATGAGATCAATGTAGAGAGAGATAAGAGATTTGCATGTGTTTTCATTCACAGCTGAGTATCTAAGAAACCACACAAACACGTATATGTTAAAGAAGACACGATAGCGACGCGTTGAAGATAACTACCTAGTTTGTAACCAAAACATGCCATAGTTACAACCTAAAAACATATATAGCCCAACTAATAACCCAACAACCAAAACGACATGGCATAACACAAAACGACCTCATTAATGGCGATACGGCGTCGTCCGCACACCTAGTGTATAATAGGTAATGAAATCTGTTACAAGTGTTTGTTTAAAAGGGTGGATATAAAAATATAACTCACATTCATAAACGCGTTCTCTACTAAATAGGTGGGTTTTTAAGTATTCCATGGGACCCATTGTTTTTTCAACCAAAAACTATTTTTATATCTTAGTTCTTTTTAATTACTTGGTCATAATGGTGAAACCCATTTATTGATATTCTTACCTAAATCCTCAAAACAAACAAAATCAATACATATCATGTACTTAATCCCATACCACACATTATTCAAACCGATAGCCTTCGTGCACCCTTAATTTTCTTCACCGTATTTGTTATGTCGATTTTTTTTCAATGAACTAAGCTATATTTTGAATTAAAAATCCGACCTTCATAACAAAAATGTTAAAGTTACATCCTTGCCCCCTTCATGTTTATGTTCATGTGCAAATTGTCTCTAGTTTTAGGATTGTTGTGTTCCGGTTTGTATTATGTTGTGTTTGGTGCGAGGCTTAGAAAGTTTTATAGGAGCTTAAGCTTTTATAAAATAAAATTTATTTGTCACAGATGTTTATGAAAAAACCTTTAATGCCATATGACTCCATAAGCTCAAACTTATTGAAAGAGGTTTATGAAAACTTATAACTACCAAAGTTACTTAAATACCCTTTAAAGTATAATAGCTTATCACGAAAAAGCTGAAAATGTATTTGAGTTTAATTTGATATATTTTTATACGATTTTACGTTAATAAGCTACAATTCTATTAATTCGTCAAACAACTTTATAAACATATAATTTTAACTTTCGACTTATAGCTTCAGCTAAACTCGGACCTATGACCAAAATACCATGTCTTTCTTTTGTGTGTAGAGAATTAAATTTATGCTTTTAAACTAAAAATAGAATAAAATGAAAAAGATGCTGAAAATAGTGAAAAAGAAATTTCAACTCTTGGTGACATGGCAGGTACTTAATTTACCAAACTACACTTATCAATTGACAGACATATAAATTACCCCACCGCCACCGTTAACCACCGTCACTCTCACCGAAACCCCGTCGTCACCAGGTTCCGATGATTTCACATTACAACCTACATTCATTCATTTCATCCAATCATTATTCTCACCACTTATTTTCTAATTTTACTTTCTTTTTTGTAGGCGATGATGCTTTACTTCTAGTTGCCGTTGACTTAAACAAGTCAAACTCCGTTAATTTATTCAGCTAAGGTCTATTTCTTTCATATATGTAATAAAATTTATAACTTGTATGCATTATTATACATAATTATATCAATAGTTGAATACATTTTGACCTAATTTCTGTTGTACCTATTTTTACAGTGTTACGTGTTTGAGATATAATAATGTACCTTATGTTTGCTTTTGTTATGAGTAATGAAATCGTAGTTGTGTATATAAAGTTTGTACAGTGATGACGACTTGATTGAGAGGCGAGTTAAGCAATATTAATATAAGTATACAGCCTGATGTTAAGTTTGAAACGGATAAATTTTGTCACCTTGATTATGTGTTGGAAAAGTGTTATCCGTAAATCGGAGTCAAATGCGGCGAAGTAAATGTTGTGAAATAATGTGAGAACAAGAGTGGTCTTGCTATAGGATACAGAAACTAAAGTTAATTTTACGTATATGATTCTATTATGTATTGAGTTTTTTTTGTAGATTTAACTAGGTTCTTGTTTGAATTTTATGTCTTCACATGTTTCTCTTTAAGTTAGGCATGCAGCATCGAATGCGAGGGATGTACATGATCATATGACGACAGGAACGTGCGTAGGATTGTTTTGGTAGGCGGCGTTTTTAAACTACATTTGTATTATTTGGTTTATGTTGACGTGTGGGTTGATTGCATGGCCCTGTTCATTTAAGTATTGTTGCGCAAAGCTATTAGACTAGTCAGTTTGGTCATTGTTTGACCAGCTTAAATATTTTTTTTTTCTTAATTGTTTGCTTTTTTTTAGATTATCTTGGATCATTTGATAGGTTGATAAGTTTATAATGTTAGATCATTGTTAGATCTTTAGTAAAATTATAGTGCACGATGTTAATTTCTTATGGATGAGCTGTGTTATGTGTGTGTTTCTGTTAAAGGTTGTCGGTTAGGGGTCTTAAATATGAACTGTCACCTTGATTTTGTTTTGGAACAGTGAATCTGTAAATCGGAATCAAATGCAGACTCTGTTGCACATGAGGGAAATAAATTGTGGAATATAACGTGGAAAGAAGAGGGGTTTTACTATAGGATAAAGAAGCTGAAGTAAAATATTTTTGATTTTTTAATGTATTGAAATTTTTCGAGATTTAAGTAGTTACCTTTTTGCATTTTTATGTCTTCACGTACTTCTCTTTCACTTAGGCATGCAGAATCGAATGTGACAGGACATATATGATAATATGACGACAATAATGTGTGTAGTTTTGTTTTGGTAGGCATGGTTTTTTAAAGCACGTCATGTATTCTTTTGTTTATGTTGACGTGTGGGTTGATTGCATGGCCCTGTCCATAGTGCGGCGCAATGCTTGTATTCTTTGACCCGTGAAAATATTTTTTTCCTTGATGCCTTGTATATTTAGATTATCGTACGGATCATGTATAACTGTACAAGTAAATGATATTATAGTGTTTAATCATTATTATTTGTATAATAGGTATAAACATTATGTATGATTTTTGTACAAGGCACGCCTTGCGGGTGTTCTCATAACAAGCATTAAACATTATCTATAATATATCTATATCTATATATGTACTATATATTTACACCCTATTCTTGAATGTGGAAAAATTAAGAAAACTATATATGGAACCATAATTTCATTCCATTTAAATATCAATCCAACCTATGATTTACGATTCTATTGACGAAAGTTTGACAACTATAACATACCATTAGTGGACCCTTGTAACGTTTTGTGTAACCACTCATGTCACGAAGTGTGTTCATTATGTATTATCACATTTTGCCTTCTCTTTCTGTTTTAATTCAAGCTATCAAGAATAATTTTCGCTGCATTCTTACTTGACAGCTGCACTATAAATCTAGTCTTTTATGATTTATTTTTGTCATTCTCTACCCTACTCTGCTTTAAGTAGTTTTGGGCAATAGTATACCATCTTTCTGTTCTGTAAAATAGGTAATCGGTAGAATTTGTCATGCACAAATTAAGACTTTTTTAATAGTTAATTGTAATAGATTTTTCAGTTTCAATATAACTGTCATGAATATATATATATATATATATATATACCTAAAATAGGGATCATTTTTTCTTTGTGTTTGAGAAGATAAAGGCTGTTTACACTTTTTTGTTGCCTTTCCGTTTTAGCCTACGCCAGCTTCATTGCAATAAAGGCTTGTCATTGTTATTGTTGGTAACGTAACTATACCTAAGCTGGTTTATCGGCTAATTGACAAGCCTTTATTGCAATCAGCCATTCAAGGGATTGCCCTTCCCTCTCTCATAGCCAACATTCCTTATTAAATATCTAGACAACATACATAATTTCGCACGTGGCATGGTTACCGCTTATTAATAAGAGGAAAAAGAAAAGATAGTCTAGCCCTAACTTAGTATGATATGTATATAAATTTATACATGTTAGTAACCGTAGCGAGACGGGGTGTTCAAGTTAGGGGGTGTCCAGATTTGGCCTTGAAAGTGATTACGTGATTTGTAATAATTAAAATCATATAATCAATTGTAATAAATTGGGCAGTAGGAGATGGTGTGTGGATTGTGCTTTTGTTGTTTGAGTTTTTGTAATTATTAGACAATCATAGTTTGAGGGTTCGTAAAAATTCAATCATGAAAGATTAATATATGATAAATAAAATAAAGTTTTTGTTAATAAAAGGCGATACAATCGTTTAGAAGTGGTAATTAGCTAAACTTGTATTTTGCCATTTGATAATCATTCTATTGCAGCTTCTATGAAACTGATTGCATGACACTTAAATTATCAGAAGTAGATTATTTAAGTACGCAAATCCAAACATTCCTTTAGTAGACCAGTTGAGATGCCTTTGTTAGTGGGTTATAATGCCGTATTTATCGTTAACTGATTCTATAAGCTCGTATAGAAATTATTCACCCTAAAAGTCTCTTAACCTTTATTCCGTTTCTAATTAGTTGGTTTCGTTGTGCAGCTTAAAATACTTTTTTCGAGTCCTTTTTGCATCAATATACAGTGAGATCTTAGAGAATATAGTAACTCAACATGGGTTTTGACAACGATTGTATGTTGTTTAAGCATCATGTTCCCGCCAATTACTTTTGTCCTGTTTGTGAGACCCATGTATATCCAAATGAAGCACTTCAGACACTGTGCGGTCATCTGTTCTGCAGACCATGTTTGGCACATGTTGCAAGCAGTACTCAAGCCTGTCCCCGTGATGGACACTTGGTAACTGAAACTTGTTCAAAGGTATACTCTCTTTTGCTGTTATATTTTTACTTTTATAGTTTATCACTTTTGATTGTGTTTTCTTTCTTCCAGCTGCTTGTTGAAAGCAACAAAGGTCTGGCAGATGCGGTAGGGAGAACTGTGGTGCTATGTAATTATTATAAGAGTGGGTGCATGTGGGTTGGTACTCTATCTGACTGTATAGTCCACCGCTCAAAATGTGCCTATGGCGATTTTGAATTTGTATGTATGATATGTGGAATAAAAATTCTGCATCGTGACGCTGAGGATCATGCCAAGATTTGTAATGTGAATGTAATGTGACATTCTTTTTTTAGTTAATAGATAATTTTTTTTTATTGTTAATGTTGCATCTTCTAACATGATGTTATGGATTGTGTTTAGCAGGTTTATCCACAGGTGCAGAACCCAGCACAGAACCAGCATCATGCTCAGCTTGTTCCACAGATGCATCATCATCTGCCTAGTCTAGAGCACTCAAATGGTCAATCCCAACCACCACCTCAAACAGATGGCCACCCACAAATTCCTTTTTACCCTCAATTTCAAATTCCTCAAAGCCAGCAATTCCTGCAGGCACCACCTCAGCAATATCCATCATTAGTTCAACCCTTATCTGAGTCTATTCCCACCTTTCAAGTACCGCTTTGGTTTACCCCACCACCTCATCCCTTGCTTCCTTTGGAACCTCCCATGAGACTTCCATCACAAGGTCAAGCTCCAGAACTCTCACCTGCACCTGTTATTCATGCGGTTCAACCACCAATGCCTCACCAGTATGTGCAGCTGCCGCAGGTATATGCAGGATACACTTCTGGTCCGGTTCAAGGCCAGTCGCCACATTTATGCTCTGGTGGTCCACCTCAGCTATTGCAACAGCCTCCTCTTGGGTATGTTCAAGCATACTATTTGCAACCATATGTCGCATGTTTTCAGGATGGGTCTGAATCCTCTGATATTCTGAGGAAGACAAAGAGTATGAGCTGGTGTCGCATTTGCAAAGTTGATTGTGGAAGTGTTGAAGGCCTGGGAAAGCATTGTCAAACATGTGAGCACCAGCGCATCACTATGGATATGGTCAGAAAGATTAAGCAGAAGTCTGCTCAAATAGCCAAGTTAGTCCTTTTCAGGTTCTTTTATTGAATGACTGTTTTTAGTCAGGTTGCACGGGCGGCTCGGTCAGGTTGGGTTACGGTCAAAGTGGGTAATTTTGTACATGTCAACCCTTGTCCCAAAATTTCACATTTTCTCTATTGATATTCAGTATCTCAAATATTATAATCTAATTCTTCGAATAAATCATCTTACAAGATTTTCTGCATTAACACTACACCTTGGGTGACTTTCATTTTCAACCTCTTTGACACAAAAACCCACTTCCATTAATAAAAATCGTTTTACCTGTTTGACCCGTTAGAGATACATCGTAACCTTAGTAAACTATTATTCACTTTCCATACTATAACTTCTAATTCTCACTGTGGACTCAGGGAGGCAAGCAAGTCAGGAAGTGAGGGGTCTCTTGGATGTGAGAGTAAACCTTAGTTTATGATGACGCAGGGTGAGCAACAATCTGTCTTCAGAAGTTTAACATATTTATTTCAGGTTGCAGCCGTGTTACTCAAAGATGGTGTTTTAGAACTGGATTTACTAAGCGCAAAGTATGTTTTTTTTTTAATTTCATCAACTTGGCATGTGATGGTCTTATGTTGAATTAATGCCTTTGTTTGAGTGGTTTGTTACTTTGTTTTATAACCTGTTTGGGATGCATAAGTACATCTGTGCTGAAAATTGGGTCCACAGAGAAACTGGTAGCGATCTTCTAATGAGGAACTACCCAACCTACACACTTCACTACTAAAGCTTAGTATCGAACAAATAGGCCACGGCCGGTAACTGCTTCCATTCCCAACCCGAGCCTCCCTGAAAAGCTTGGTACCTAATAACCTAAAGAACCGTCTATGGTCGGTGGTGTCGATGGTCTTTATTCAGTCTCAGTCTTGAGAACTCTTAAATCTCAGTCATGTTAGTATCATGCTATGGCCTATCTCAAAAGTGTGAGAATTAACCTTTACAGGGTATGGAGATTAAGATTAGCCTAAGTCCTTCTATCCTTACATATGGATATATATCGTACATTTTTAGGAATATGTCGAGTGATGGAGAGAATGTTGTTTAATTTCTTAACATGGTTGGGTCAAATCCTCCTGAATGGTGGAGAGAATGATGGGGATGAGAAGATTAGGCAGTAAGAATTGTTTTCAAGAACTACCGAAATAGTATTAAGATGGTTAGAAGAGTACTATTAACTTGATCTAACCAACCCAGTAATTATTAAAAAAAAATTGTTGCTGTGCCTGTTTATGCTTATCGAGAAACCAATACATTCTAGATTTTCATGTCAAGACTTGTCCTACATTCATGATCTTCACTAAGTGAGATCCGAGGTCAAGTTGATGTTTGAATTTGGACCTAAATGTTACTTGAACAAGAAAAAGATTCAAGGATGTGCAAGTACCCAAGATTGAGCTGTAACAGGACATACTAATCAATTTTTAATTCTTTTGACTTAAGGATGTATGGAAACTAGGAAAGATGACTTTTGACTTACTTTTGGCGTAAGTTTGGAAACTAGGAAAGACGTTAGTTCCTGTCTCGAATAAAATTCTTGGACAAAAGCATCCACCTTCTTATTTTTTCAAAATATCTTGAAATTGATCACGTAGGTTTTCAAAGTGCCACTTGTTTGAGAATTCTACTCAAGATAACTTGAGGCATCTACCCAAGGTGACTGTTTTAGTTAGTTTCTAAATTCATCTATCTAATAAGGAATCTTGGGGGTTACAACCTATATCTAATGAGATTAGTTTCAAAGCATTGTCGGTGTATAGAACACTTCTATATGAGAAACTGTCAAATAATGATGTATTGCCCATAATCATTATAAAAAAGCTACAGCTTGGATACACACTAAGTAACAACATATCATGGGATACATGTAATTTATGAGCTGCACGGCTCGTGCAATTCTTTCTGCTAACAGAACATAGAGTCATGTAAAAGAGACAATCGAAACAGATAGACGTACTAACAATGTGACTTACTCTTTATCGTAAAGATTGTAACATTACATCTTATATGTGAAACGTCAACAAGTATCTGAAAATTATACAAAATTATGTAATCTAGAAAATTGGGTAATTTTATGATTTTTGTTAACAATCTCATCAATATCCTATGGACCCTAGACATGGAAAGATATATCATCTCTCGTAGGCATCTCCACGCTAATAACATTTACATTTATAAATATATACGAGTCATTTTCATTAAGTTGCACCACATGCTCTATGTTTCAAATTCTTAATCCTTTATACTTAGTTGTCATCTTGTACTAATGAATTGGTAAATGAGCATACACGTTTAGTAACATGTGCAACTATTTTGTGAATCGAGCTCGCTAAGCTTATAACTATCCTTTGTGATCGTCTCTAGATTCACTCTAGCTTGGAACCCCTATTTTTAGCAAAGAAATTACCAAGGAGCTAAAGAGAACACGTAGAATTAGGTTTAAATGGACGGCTGTGTTATGTGTATGTTCTTTCTTGAGGAGGTGAGGATGTTGCATTTTATGAGGAAAAAGTCAAAATTTGTTGGATGTTGTGAAGCTCACATGAAATATGGAGCCGTTACTTTGTCCTGTTCTTCCGATGAAACGTACTTACCGGTTAGATAGAATAATGAACCCGAATTTTGCTATAAGACTAATTTGTTTGCTAGGTAATTATAGGTGGTATAGATGTGTAATAATTTGCCGTTATGAAAAATAAAATAAAAATATAAATTTATAGGCATATAGCCTTGGAACTTACAAGCGTACATGCTATTTTTAGTTTATTGCAATTAAATTCAAGTAGATCATCTGTGTCACGTATGCTGAACATAATGCTCCCTCCATTTATTACAAAATGTCATTATTTGAGTTCCAAATGGCCTTTTGATGAAGCACGGTTAATTCATGATTTAAGTTAAAAATGATAACAATTAATAAGAGAATAAGTAGCTTTGATTTAGAAAGTGTTGATGATATTAGCTTATTAGTTAATTGCAATTGATATAGCCAGAAATAGAACAAAATTAAATTGCTTTACTATTGACCAGATTCAGCATAATATTATTGTATAAACTTTAATATATACTGTACTATATTACTTTTTATTGTGCAAGAAACTGCGTCGGATACATGTGTAACAGTTGAATTTTTGATGTATCACTTAAAACTACATAAGTATTATTGTTCAATAGTATTGAGATGCATTAATAATAGAGATTTGGATGGTTAAATTTTCAGGACGCTCGTTAAAGAAATGTGGATGATTAATTGGAAACAAATGCGATCAGAGGCAATGTAAGTCTTATGAGGTAACTTTTATTTATTTAATGATCTTCTTTCCCTTGTTTCTTTTTGCTAGTGTCTTAATTAGCATTGGTGAACATCCAGTTACCCAAAAAATATACTAATATATAACTGTGTCGGTAACATTAGTTGTATTCCAAGTGTTTTTGCTCTTTTCCATTAAATGCATTTATTTGTATTTGACTGATTGATATCTTTAACTTGATTATTTTTCCTTAACAACATTTTCTTTAGTTTCTAAATTGGTTTTGAAGGGTTCATACATAAAGATCCATTCAATTATTTAGAAATAAAGGTAATACAATTATTATTCAACTATCTTTTATTATCTCGTATACATTCTTCATGTTTTCTTCTTGTTTCGATTTCTACTTAGATGTGTTTTGTTTTACCTTATATGCTGGGCGTATGAGCTTATGTAAAATTTGAAAAGCTCATAAACTCATTCTTTGTGGCTTTTTAGCTTATGAACTTAAATAAGCTCTATGCTCAGGTTGTTACGCTCATATGCCACACAAAAATGAGTTATTGGCTTTTCAAGTTTTAGATAAGCTCATAAGCCCAACATATAAGCTAAAACAAACTCCTCCTTAATCTATATGTAATAAATGGATGGTTGACTCTATAAAAAAAAGTTTTTGCAATTATTTCACTTGGACTTATTGCTGATCACATATGTGCATACAAGCACAAGAGTGACCTGCACAAGAGTGACCTTTACTGGAGTTGGTATTCTTACGGTCATTATGTGATCACATTTGTTCACATGCGAAATACTGAGCTGTTTGTTGCAATGAACAGATGTTCACCGCGTCACCTTTAACGCGCTTGTCTGGTCACTTTTATTTTATTGCTTCTTTGTTTTTAAAATTTGTAGTTAATTTATATATGTCGTTTGTTATTCAGTCACAGCATAGTTTTGTTAATAGTGTGTATCAGTCACCACAAGTTTGTACTATGCAATTAACTTGGTTAGTAGAACACATGACGAGGTATTGTGCCATCGTTTGTGCCCTTTACGTGAATTGACACTTATAAAATACAATGATTTTCTGGCAAAACATAATGTCCAAGACATGTCCTGTGCTCCTGTTCTTTTTGTGGTCGTCCCATATGTCATTCTTATTGCTCATATTAAGATGGTCATATTTGGATAAGCTATATTCACATTTTTAGTTTTAATTGTCAAGTAAATAAAGTGGCTGAATATAAACGCACCAATAGTGACAAAAATAGCCGAATACTAAGGACCAAATAGTTATTATAATAGTTTGCAAGATTTATTAATGGACAAATCAGTAACTTTGATTAGAGGCTTTGCTGCATAGGAAATGCTGCATTTATTTTAAATGAAGGGAAATTGTTTTAGGCAACACTTATCATTACTCTTACTTTTGTGTATCTATTAAGTCGTGCAAACTTGAAGTTATCAAGATTAGATATTTGGGCATATTTTGCTCACACAAATTTCCTTGCGACTCTCAGATATTTTAATTTGAGCTGGTTGCTGAGTAGAAAATGGTCTTCTTTTTGGTTGGTTTTGTTAGAACTAGCTAAGCATGACTGCAACCAAAAGTAGTACTGTCTGCTGTTATGGTCACAATAACTAATATGATATGTTCTCCAAAATTCAAGAACTGAAATCTCCCCCCAAAAAAGAACACGTGTAAATATGTGATGATTAACACGGTTGGGTCCAGCGGCCTGACGAGTCTGGCTCTCAGATGCCTATCCTGGTTAGCCTCAAGAACCGACTTTTGGGGATCTCTAAAAACTGTATTAAGTGAAGTATATGCTGTTTATTAATTTGTTCCGGCAATACTTGGAGTAATTAGTAGTTGTACTGGCAATTGCTTGGAGCAACTAGTTCTTGCTTTTACGTGGAATAATTACACCACTGTTTAGTTTTTCTTTCAATCTTGTCAGTCGTCAATTTGATCTTACACATATTAGAGTTTTTCTTTGTAATGATTGATTTATATCTAACGATCACAAGTTCCCTACTTTTTTTGTATGAGACATATATAGGATTGTAGGCTTGTAATCCATTATGGTGCTCAAGTCTCTGGTAAATGTATTAGTCATTCAGTAGCTGTGAAGTACCTCTAGAAATTACTAATATACTCATTTTCGCTCAAATCCGATGTCGTTTTGACATCGGGCCCTCCTTTTTTCCAATGGGCTGATTCCCAAAGCCCAAGTGCATCGTCCCTGTAGCTTGGTAATTTTTTTTAATTCCCCTTAAAATATCTACCGGCCATTCCATTGCCATCTAGAAACACCTCCATTCATCAACTACTGTCACTGACTCCATCAACTGCTCATTACCTCAGTAGGTGACTCTGCCAGGTGTGTCCATGTCGAAGATATGTTATGGTCCTCCTTATTTGCGTCCTTTGTTGCGATGTTAATATGCATACTGACTTGGTGTACATTTTTTTTGGCAGGTATACATCGACTCAGCAATCATCCGGTCTTACCTTGGTAAGTGTATTACCTTCCTCCTTTAGTCTAGATTTTGTGGCGTATTTCCGTCCCCAAAATCCGTAGGGTGTTACGATCGTAGATTCATACGTTTTAAAAAATGTGAACCCATTTAGCTTTTAGCTGTTTGTTCCATATGCATGTGGTTACTCTGTTTTCAACTCCTTAAGAAACATACTGACTAAATTTGCATTCTGTCAATTCCTTATGCCTTATAATTATAGTCCGTAAATAGATATTGCTCAACAAAAAATTGCCACTTGCATTACGTGCCTAAATTAGCAGAAGACGCCTAGATTTGACATATACTATAGTATCACGCGTTAAAACTTTTCAGCCATATTATTGTTTTGCCTAATGAAAACCAAAAGTAAATCAATTAAAAGAAAAATAATCATCGAGGCCTACCTAGAACGCGATATGATGGGTGTTCCTAAGAAACCAAATGTCGGGCCTGTTCCGACATTCGACTACACACCGACCCATCTGTATGGAGAGGGGTCCTCCTCAGACAAACATGGAAAGGCACCAGGGCCTGCGCATATCCACACGCACGTGCATGATGTTAGCGCATACTCACCCATAACGGCGCCAACTCTACGGATGGATGCCAGCAACAACCATATATCAGCATGTAAGTTCTCATCCACTTAGTTGTTCTTTACACAGCTTCATTTGTATCTTTGCTTACTATTCTTTTGCCTTTATGAACAGCAGCGCAAACCTCATTCCAACGACAACGGATACACTCACCAGCAAAACCTTAATCTGACGACAACGAACCCACATAGCAGTAACGAAAAGGAATGATCTCCTGACGAATTCCAACAAACCATGATCAGAAAAGGGGTCAGGCCAGCTCCTCTTGACAACAGCCACAAATCCTACACACGGGTAACAAATCTCGGCCATACTCATCTGTCAACACCTGCTATTAGTTCACCGATCCCCAACTCTGCAGACGACATGCACACGACACCTTCAAACTTCAGTAAGTATTTGCTACTACTATGAATGTTAGTTATATCAATCTCAGATACCATGAATGTTAGTTATATCCTCTATAAAACGACCCCTAAAAACAACCCCTAAAAACCTCAAAATAATTTTAACTATCGTACACTATTGGCCCATTTAAATTCAGACATAAAACAAACACACAACCCCTAAAAGGCTACACATTTAACTTTCAAATAGCCCATAAAAAATGGCCCATAGAACTATAAAAAAAAAATAGGCCCGTCGCAACGCGCGGTTCGATTCCAAAAAATAAGCCCCGCTGCAACGCGCGGGTTCTCATGCTTGTTCCCTCAGATGCGCTGTTTGATCTCAGGTAAGTTTGCTTATTTAACCCGTTTTGGTGATCTGGTCTCTGCCACAGATGATTCGATGTGATTTACTTTCAATTACAGTCTCGGATAGTGACAGAGTGAACGGGTTGGTGGGTTTGGCAACGGGTCAAAATGGGTCTGGTTATGGTAAGAGATCACCTTTTCTATTTTTGTGATGGTTAACATGCCAACTATGATTACAAAAACTATAATATTATAATTGTAACGGGTCAAAATGGGCCTAGTTATGGCAATTATGGTAAGAGATCACCATTGAGAGCTATTTTATTTTTATCCATTTGACCCCTTTTTCATCTTAACTATTATGTTAGTTCTACCCGTTTCCATTAGAGATAAATACAACCCAGATAGATTAGGTGGACCAGGTACTGGATTTCTTTGTCAATGCACTGTGTAAATCCTTAGTTGTATATAGAAAGAGGATCAACGTTATTATGAGCTTAAGCTTTTTTACTTTTTATGTTACTGTACAAAACAAGAATGTAATTTATTTGAACTATTATCTTGAATTTTTAAACTATTTGAATGTATATATTATATCAATGATTCTTAACCTTATATGGTAATTAGTTATTTTATATTGGATGCGTATATCAATGGCTAGTGAAGCATGAGGTGAGTAGAATTATTCATTTTGGCATAAATATTTCAGTATTTTTGCTTACGAAAATGATATTTTCTCCTACAAAAATCTACTTATTATGCTACTTGTATGATTGTGACAAGTGGAGCGATCAACGAAACAAATTAAGATAGAGAAATAATGCATGAAGGAAGATATATTTGTGTGGTTATGGGGAAACAAAATGTAGGAAGATATAACATTACTGGCTTGCTTATATAATGATTGGTTTACAATAACACTAACATCTTTGGTTCCTTGTCATTTTCTATTAGTATCAGTTAAGTCACTTTTAAAGTGCCAAACATACAACACATAATTTATTCAATTTATTCTGTTTATACAACTGGGTTGAATTAAATGCCATTAAAATTTGCTTATAATCAGCTCAACTGGGCTTTTGTATTTGGTTTATGCTAATACTCTTAGTTTACTAGTTTTAAAAAGTTGATGGCCCATTGTAACTTGTAAGTAACACTGAGATGACCCACTTATGTTAGGAGTAAAGGTCAAGAAAAGTAATTTAGAAGAATAATCATTTCAAACACTTTATGAAACTATAAATAGCTTTCTAAATCAAAAGTCTTGACGGATTTGTTTTGTTGTTGGTATGATTTATCAAAGATGTTTCCTTTTATTAATGATTGTGATATATTATTTGAAAAAAGTTGGTGTTGATGTTACATTATATATATAAGAGTAAATTGCAAAAATCATCCCTGTGGTTTGTAGTTTGTGGCACTAATCATCACTAGCCGATACTACTGGCACTAATCATCCCTAAGTTGTGAAACGTTCGGCAAAATTCATCCCTAGAGGGATGATTTTTGTATGCAGGACATTTGGCACTCAGGGATGCATAGTGCCAATAGTATCGGCTAGGGATGATTAGTGACACAAACTACACACCACAGGGATGATTTTTGCAGTTTACTCTTAAAAAAAATTAAAAAATTTAATTTTTTTTATATCGGTTTCAGTTTACGAGCAATAATAAAAAAAAATTATTTTTTTTGTCTTTAATTCGATAACATTGTGTTTTACTACTATTCATCAAGCTGAACTATTGTTTTCGATTGACCAAAAGGTATACAGTATAACATGTTTTAGTTAAATACAGTAATTAATTAAAATCTGTGATATCTAACTTGTAAATTTAAACATAACAAGGTTCGTAACCCGCGTCTTGCCGCGGAGCGCGCGGGACTACTTTCGCTATGGATCGATAACGCCAATTACTATTTGGCGGTCGTTAGGACTCACCTTGCAATCAACCGATAACCTCAAAGACTAATCCGTAAATAATTTAAAAATATATAAACTTCAGCATTTTTTATAAAATCATTCGCCATGTCAGAAGCGTTGCAATATTGGGCTTGTTTTGTTCGCAATTCGATGATCTTTTCAATGACACTTTTTTTTTCGAATGAATCGATAGATATGCGTTCCATATTTGATAAATAATGTTTGTTTTATGAAAAAAATTGTAAATAAGTAAAAGTTAAAGGTCAGTTTTGTAACTTTTAGCAAACTTGATGGTGCGTTTTGTAACTTTGTTATTTTTTAATATTAATATACTATTCACTAACACTGACACTATTCATTGTGAAAGTTTTGATTTTTTAAAATATTTTGTTACTATTTATTTGAATCATAAATATAAGTTATATAATATGATATCCCATTAATGATTAATCTATCAAATTCCAATTGCAACAACTTAGTCTTGTCAATTTCTGTCTTTATTGACTTTAACATGTTTTTTTCTTTGAATTTACCATTTTTTTTATCTACTACTAAATTACAACCAGTGATGCACATAGTACAACACTCAGATGCAGGATTAGTGGTGAATGGCAAAAAAATGATGTACAAATCACCTTCTTGTGATAAACAATGATGCAATGTTTATCATGATAGAGTGAGGATATAAGTACAAAAATCATCAATTTCATGGCATTCATATCTTCTTTAACCTAAAAGACAAGTATATGTTTAACGTGACTTTGTAACTGGCAAATAACTAGAAGCGTACGCTTAAAGCTGGTAATAGTGACCGCTGTTAATATCGCCAACTCAATCGTCGCATCAACTTCCCTCTCTTCAACCAACATCACCACCAACATTTTGTAATGACACAACTAACATCACCACCCAAATACACTATACATAATACACAAATATACCTCACAAAACACTCCCACACACAAAATGAAATAAAAAGAAGTCGGTCGTCTGGACGACCAACTTGTGCTCCAAGCCATGTAAGACGCGTCCTTCAGGGGTGAGTGTAGTAAGGAAAACGAGTATTGGAGGTGCCACATAAAACGTAAGACGCGTCCTTATGGTATTATTACCACTAGTCTAATATTTTGGTTTCCCATTCAATCTAGAATTTGTTTTTGAAAAAAAAGGAAACGTGATCAACGAATTTTCTGACCCCAAAATTTGGGGCGAAAACTGATAGGTTCATTTAGTAGGATGTAATGAAATGTTAAATGAATTGGAATAAGCGACGTAATGGAATAAATGATGTAATGTAATAATTCATTACCCTTATTAATAATGTTTGGTCAGTATGATAGGACGGAATGCAATCGATAAGAAAAAGACTAAAATGTCCATAGTTAATAAGAAGTGTATTTAATGTGGTGACAAAAGTTCCACAAGGAACAAGGTCAAAAAAAAACATATAGATGCATCCTGACCATTCATTTTTTTTAATTATCAAAATGATCCAACAGTGTTGAAACAATGATACATCCCGCCTGTTTTTCATTTCATCTCATTTTCATCTAACCTAAAACACACACACATCCACCCTCCCTAATCGGAACCCTAACACATCACCACCATCACCATCGGAACCCTAAAACATCACCATCGAAACACATCACCACCATCACCATCACCATCGGAACCCTACTATCACCATCGGAACACATCACCACCATCATTGGAACACAGCGCCACCATTACCACCATCATTATACTCGGAACCCTAACATCAGCGCCATCATGAAAACAACACCACCATCGATCAAAATAAGCATTTAAATGGACATACGAGAAGAAATCCGACTATCAAAAGAGGATAAGTTGCCGGAATCATCTGGTTTGCCTCATTCCGGTCAACAAAGTAAGTTTTTTCTTTTTTTTCTTTTTTTTGTTCGTTTGTTGCTTATTTTTTGTGCTTATTTGTGTTTTTAAGGTTATTGTGTGTTAGATAGATGATAGTGCTTATTATGTGGTTGTGATGTTTATGTTTTTTGTTAAGGGAGTTAGTTAATCGAAATGAGTATTCTATGGCAATATAGTGTTTTGAATTTGCTATGGGTCGCGAAAGGCGAAAAGTGAGCGAGTTCGGTTATTAGTGTGTTAGGAAGGTTAGGGAAGATTGAGTTGGCGAAAAAGGTTTTCGAGACTAGTTTGAACCAAGGGTATGGTAATTCTGTTGTGAATCTCATGAGATTCTGTGTGTGAATCTCATGTGATTGTTATAAGCTCATTAGTTCATATACTTATGACTTATGTGGTTTTCGGCTTATGTTCCATAAGGTATTTTGTTGTGGCTTATTTTGAATCTTTTCGTCTCGTATAAGCTTATGGATGTTTGTTTGTTTCGGCTTTTGTTTTCGTCTCGTTTAATATGTTTTGAGCTTTTGAGTGTTCTAAATTAGGGAATTTGTTACTGATTTCTTAACGAAATATGCAGAAGTTTGTAATTCTTTTTTGTTTACTAACGGTTTTTTTATATTTTTTTGTTTAATGTTAGGTGTTAAGGGACGGAGGGGTCTTGTTTCTCCTAGGAAAGGGCGGGTTCCGATGAGTGAAAGGGTTTTCAACCCAACGCCGATAACTCAATTTAATCCGGTCACTAATGAAGTTTTGAATGATAATGTAAAGTTGGCTGTTATGACGGAAGATGCAGATATTGTGAAGGAAAATCCGGTTAGTGTGAACGAAAAGCTGGCGGCTGTTGTGAAGGATCCTTTAAGGTATAGTCGTAGTGTGAAGGGAAAGCCGGCCGGTGTGATGAATAAGCTGTCTCTTGGTAAAAGTAATGTTCCGGTGGCTAAGGATGATGTCGTTAAAATTAGTGTTGATAAAGAGGCTCTTGTAGACAAGGCGAGTGTGCTGTCAGTTACTAAAACTAATGTACTGACACAACTTGAGACTGCGCCTGATGTTGTTAATGACAAGGTGTCTAAGGAGAGTGTGCTGTCTACTGGTAATGTTGATGTTGTCCAAGATGATCCGGCTAAGGTGGTCATTCAGAGTGTGCTGACACAACTTGAGAATGCGCCTGATGTTGAGAATTCTGCGCCTGATGTTGGTAAAAGTAATTTGTTTTTCCAAATTATTTTACACTTCATTTAAACTGAATCACTTTGGTTAATCACATGAGGTTAGCTTATATAAATAAATGAACGTCTGAATCTCATGAGAATCACAACAGAATCTCATGAGATTCACAACAGAATCCCATGAGATTCAGTGTAGAATCACATGAGATTTTTATGTAGTCTCATTTGATTTTAGTTTATCTCATATTATTCTCTTTGTAGTCTCATCTACTAATTTTTCTCTTATATAAATAAATGAATGTCTGAATCTCATGAGATTCACAACAGAATCTCATGAGATTCTCAAACAGATTCCCATGAGATTCAGTATAGAATCACATGAGATTTTTATATAGTCTCATTTGATTTTAGGTTTATCTCATATGATTCTATTATGGTTCATTTATTTATAGAAGACTGATAAGCATAACCTCATGTTATTAACTATAGTACATTAGACTGATGTGATTGAGATTGATAAGCATAAGGCCGATGTCATGAAATCGTCTAATGTAGTTACAGATAAGAATGTAGTTGCAGATAAGGTTGATGTGGCTAAGGATGTTGTCCAAGATGATCCGACAAAGGTGGTCAAGGAGTGTGTTGCGAAAGACAAACCAAAGGGTAGTGCGTCATCTGTTGTCGTGAATAAGGATAATAGAGAAGGTGTTAATGACAAGGTGTTGGGTGTTGTTGCGAAAGACAAACCAAAGGGTAGTGTGTCATCTGTTGTTGTGCGTAGGGACAATAGAAAAGAAAGTTCTGAGAAAGAGGTTTGTTTTATTTGTTATTCCAAGTTATTTTACACTTCATTTAAAATGAATCTCATGAGATTCACAACAGAATCTCATGAGATTCACAACAGAATCTCATGAGATTTTTATGTAGTCTCATTTGATTTTAGTTAATCTCATGATTCTATTATGGTTAATTAATTAATATAAATTAACTCTTGTGAGTAACTACTATTACATGAATTTGATCAACTACAGGCTTTGTTTCAAAAGGACAAGGCATTGAATGTTGTTTCAAAGACAAGCCAAAGTCTAAGGCTTCTAATTTGGGAAGAGGGGAAAATGGAAGGGTGGTATGGGATTCTGATTCAATTCCTTCTGATGAAGAAGAGATCTGAAATAAAAAGAAACCTGATCGAACAAAAGAACGTTAAAGGCTGGTTTGAAGAGAAGACGAGTGCGTTCCGATGCTTCAGATTCTTCTTCTATTGATTCAAAAGTTGTTATGCATTTCTTTTATTTTTATTCGATCAGTCAATTGACAAAGAAGGTAAATAGAGAAGAATTTTTTTTTCTTTTTTTTTATGACGAGCTGAGTGTGCGAAAAATAGGGGAAGAAAAATCTGACGAAGAACCTGTCAAGAAGTAGGAATCTGACGATGAGGGCAAGAAAGGTAAGAATAAAGGAAACAACTAATGGCTGAAGAAGCTGCATATCAAGAGTATCTTTCCAAATATCAGCTTTTAATGCAAAGGGAAAACTCCTGTATCCCTTTTTTCTACAGCAGAAATTCAAATGTGATATGTTGCGAGTTTTTAAGGATTATAGGGTTTTGTTCATTAAACATTGTCGCCATAGATAAACTCCAAATTGAAAAGTTTGGACGGTTTGTTATGTACGGTTAAAAAACTAAAGTGAGCTTCGATAATGGTGGATCAAATTTGAGGTAACCATTCAAAATCCATGATATGTTAGGTATTCTAGTTGGAGGACATTCTTTATTTAATTTGGTTGAAAGAGAAACTGGTGATGAGTTTGTAAAGAAGTGGGCTGCTCAATTTTCTCCTAAAGAATTGAAGCAAATCCGAGTTAATGATAATGCTTGGATTATTGGTTGGTTCTAAAGAAAATTGGACTTTCTTTTTTAAAGTTATTTTCTTACTTGTTACTAAACAATGTGTAAGGCTGCAGGGTTGGAAGACGAGATTTGACTGGATGTGTTAAACGCCTTCGGGACTGATACAATGATTTCTCTAGAATTGATTGGTGTGGAAATGTTTATGATGTCTTCGAGACAGTTGTAAACTCCGAATGGAACTAATAATTACCGGTCCATTACGTCCTTATTGTAAGTTTCTAATTTCCACTAAATGTTCTTTTTCATGTTTCTAAATTTAGCTAAATTTTGTTTTTTTCTTTTCTTATCAGCTTTTATATCTAGACTCAACCAATTTCGAAAGTGTTCCGGTTGTCCGCACACGGCCAGCTATTAAAAGTTGGACATCATACTTAATGAAACAAAGGCAAGAGCTTGAACTTAAAAAGCGTGTGGTTGGGCTTTTACCTATTAATTCTGACTGGACCAAAGCTGAGATGGAAGAAGCTGAAGGATTTATTGTTTCTGCAGAAAATTCTGAGAAAGAGGTATGTGTTTTAGATTCATAATAATATCACATTAATATCACATTTGAATCTCATGAGATTCTGAGTGAATCACATGAGATTCAAATGGAATCTCGTGAGATTTAAGTGGAATCTCATGAGATTCCACTTAAATCTCATGAGATTCAGTCACATGAATCACATGAGATTATGTATGATCTTATGAGATTCAATCATTAATCTCAAGAGAACAAAAGAATCTCATGAGATTAAGAGTTAATCTCATGAGATTCACTATGAATCTCATGAGATTCATAGTGATCACATGAGATTGAGAGTGAATCTCATGAGATTCACTATGAATCTCATAAAAGGTAAATCTCATTAGATCCTGTCTGATGTGATTTTATATGAAGTCTCCTATCTGATCTCTTGTCTAACTACATTTATAATTTTGGTGAAATACAGGATTTCTTTAAAAAAGCTGAAGAAAAACTTTCCTTAATTTGTGCGGAAAGAGTAATGCTTGAAGAGTATATGAGGAAAGCTCGTTTAGAGAATCCTGGTGATGGGAGGTTTATTGGTCTTCATGAAAAGTATTTCAATCTTTTTAAAGATCCGATATCATTCGAAGATGATGGAAATGGGAATAATGTTGGGGATGATGATGATGGGAATGAAGATGATGATGCGAATGAATGGTGAGGGAAAGGATGATGAAAATGTCGAATGAATGTGATTCAAAATCACAATGGGAGCAATCAGAGTTTTGTTTTTTTTTTTCGTTTTTTAACAAATCAGTTTAGATGATTTTGGTAAAAGATGCGGTCGACTGATCAGAAAACCAGTCGATCCAACTAAACAAGGAACCGTTGTTGATGTAAATACAGCTGAAGAAGCTGAAAATACAGTTGAAAATTATGTAATCATGAGTTCACCTGAGGAATTTACACAATGGTTAAATAAAAATGTTATTTAGGTTGGAGAGACATGTGATTCTATAGTTGCTGAGTACTTACACGTAATATTCTTACTCTATAGTTTTTTGCCTATTTCGTAAAAAAAAATATTTTTAATTAAATCTTTTTTTTTCAGGGCGATTTATTTGGTGATAATTCGGCGGCACGGGAAGCATTGAATGAAGTGGTTATTCCTCAGATACAGCCTACCCAAAAAAGAGTTGTGAAACCATCTTCTTATGTCTTATCCCCGTATATGAACAAGAAGACAAGTGGTTTCCCAAAATTACAAAGATGGAGTTTATTGTTGGGAACAGTTTGTTTGCTATGCAGGGTGACAAGCTGTAAGTTAATAAAATTATTTTTTTGTTTAATTTTTGTGATGATTCAGGGTGATTTTTGTTTGGAATCCCATGTGATTCACTTTTAATCTCATGAGATTCACTCTGAAATCACAATGAGATTCAAGCGAATCTCATGTGAGATTCAAAGTGAATCTCATGAGATTTCACTCTGAATATCATGTGATTTCACTCTAAATCACAGGAGATTTTGTTTAGTATTCGTTTATATATTTACACTATGAACATGTTTTTCATATAGTGAGAATGTATTTGAAGCACATTTGAGAAGTTCTGTTTATATGGCAATTCGTTTGAATCTGAAACTTTATCACCGGTGTGTTTGATGCGAATGTAATAGACTGTGGGGTGCATTCTTTAATTGAAGAGCGTTTCGAGATGTTGATTCCAAATCAAGGGCACTTTTTCCCAATGTTGTTATCGTAAGTATACAATTTATAATTTTTTTATACAAGTATTTTGTTTTTTGATTTACTAATTTATGATATATAATACAGAAAGAATCTATGTTGGATGGAACCTTTACTTCTTTTGATGAGAAATGGAAAATATTTTATGATCAAGTAAACGCTCAGTTTAACGGCAACGAAGGTGGTAGGGGTCTTGAAGGCATCGACTTGGTAATTTTTTTATTCTAAAATTGCACCTTTTTGTTTTTACATTTATTTATTATATTAAGTTTTTGTTTTATTTAAAACAGGTGTTTTTTCCAATTTGCAACTCCCAGCATTTGTATGTGGTTGTCTTCAGTCTTACCAAAACAACCACGATGACCATACTTGATAACAGTCTGGGAACATATGATTCAAAATATAAAGATGTTTGTGATCTTCTTGTAAGTATTTTATCAGCTCCATTTAATTCTTTTTTCACAGAATATCACATTTGAATCTCATGAGATTTAGAGTGAATCACATAAGATTCACAGTGAATCTCATAAGATTCACAGTGAACCTCATAAGATTCAGAGTGAATCTCATGAGATCAGAAAGGATCTCTTGAGATTAATTTTTTAATCTCATGTGATTCATGTTTGAAGGCAGTCTAAAACAATATCACATTTTTTTATTCTTTTTCTCGGCATTAGAAGTCTTTTTCTCGGCATTTGAAGTCTAAAAAGTTATTTTCTCGGCATTTGAAGCTGTATGGTCACCCTAGGTATGCTACGGTTGCTAGAGTGAAGCACACAATCCTAAAGTTGAAGTAGAAAACTAAGGAGAATTTTTATGATTGTGGAATTTTTACATGCTGCATATGGAAAATTTTATCGGTGACTGCTTGATTTTTGTTGTGGGCTTCACTGTCGAGTTCGCAGTTGCAGCTTGATATCCTGAGGCGATAGATTTTAAGTTTTGCAACGAAGATATTGTTGCCATAAGATCAATTTGCAGTCCCTGAGAAGATGGTTGAATTTGCAAAGGGGTTTGACTAAAAAGGTCATTCTGAAAAAAGATATCGCTAATCATTGTTGCAATTAAGATAGGGAGTAGCGTGATCGCATAAAACAATTGATATCGTTGTGTTACAGTGTCGGTAGGTTGGATTATGGTAGAACTTTTTGGCTGTGTTTCACTAAATCAGTTTCTTTTGTTGTGGTAGTCTGATTATGGTAGAACAATTTGGAGTAGTCTGATTGATTATTGTAGTCTTATATGATTGAACAATTTGGAGTAGTCTGATATTATTGATTATGGTAGTCTGATTATTGTGTTGCAGTAACTCTGTTTCTTTTAGAATCTATCATTTTATGTTGTTTTTAAGTAATTGTGTAGACTTTTCAAAAATAAATTGGTTCAGTGAATCTCATGAGATTCAGTGTGAATCTCATGAGATTTAGTGTGAATCTCATGAGATTCAGTCAGATCTCATATGATTCATAGAGAATCTCATTTTAATTAAGTAATTGTTTTAGACTGCCTTCAAACATGAATCTCATGAGATTCAGAGTGAATCTCATGAGATTAATCTCATGAGATTCAAAATATTAGGTTATTTAAATTATGTAAGTAACTAAAAGAATTCAAATATGAAACAAGAATAATTCCATAACCATAAGTTAATTTGAACAAGATCAGATAAGTATGTTCAAACATCAGATAAGTATTTGAATAATAAAAATGTGTTCAAACATCAGTAACCGGTGACGCCTTTCTTTTTTTCCTTGCCTTTGGATTTAGTGGACAAGTTGTTTTGGTATGTTCGTTTGTCTTCACTTTACAAAATCCACAAGGCCTTACTTTTTTCTTTGCACCTGTAATCGCTTTTTCTCGTTCACTCTTTAAACGTTCTCCTTTCTTCAAATGTTCTCCTTTGTTCACAGCTTTTGTTGGATTTTGCACTTCAATTTCATTGGTTTTTGTTATTGAAAAAATACCCTCAATTACATCTCTAGTATCTCTTGAAGGGGGGTTCGGCATATCGGCTTTCACTAATCCAAGAGTTTTCTTCAAGTTTTCTACATAGGTTCCCATCTTTCCTTCATCTTTGTCAACAGATACAAAGCATCGTCCACCAAAAAAATTTGCCTCATTTGTAGTTTTCTAATTGTTACATTTTTTTTCACCATATCTGTTTTTTGTCTTCGCAAGTCGGGAGGTATTATGTCCCTTGTCCAGCGCCTCAAAATGTATTGTTTTGGAATAACATTAATCTCACGATTCTTGAACACACAGAATATATGTCGACAAAGAAACCCATATCGAAGAAAATTTCTACAAGTGCATACCACCAAACCATCTTCTATATTTCTTAATACCTTTCTCACAAAAACACAAGTAATAAGAATGTTATTAGAACCACATCAGATTAGAAAATAGCCATGAGATTCCAGAGAAATCTAATGAGATTCAGTATGAATCTCTTAAAATTCCAATTGAATCATTTGAGATTCCAGAGAAATCTCCTGAGATTCAATATGAATCTCTTGAGATTCTATGTAAATCTCATGTGATTCATATAAATTTTTTATTAATTTTTTTTGTTCAAGTTTTTATTAATTTTTTTGTTGTGTTTTATTAACAAATATACAATTAAACAAATATTCAAATAATTAAGTGGAATCTCATGAGATTTAAGAGTAAATCTAATGAGATTCAGAGTGAATCTCATGAGATTCAGAGTGCATCTCATAAGATTTAGAGTGCATTAAGTAACTTAAAGAATTCAGGTTTAAAACAAATAAAGACTTACCTTATAGTCTCTCGCTGTTTGAGTTTTCTTCTCTTCTTCTTTTCCTTTTTTTCCTTTTTTTTGTTAAAAAGTGATTTATTTTCATTCGGCTTCTTGTCTCTAATAATGACAGTTTCACAACCTTCATCTATATTTAAACCTTGAATCGTACAATTCCAACAACCTTCATTTATTTCAGTTTGAACAATCAAAAACATCGTCCTAGTGTATACTCGTGCTGCATGACGTTCAATATCTAATTGTGTAATACACTTTGGAGCTGCATCAATTGTGTTGAAGTCTAATTTCTCTTGCCTATACCTTTGCCTTTCCATTGCTGATTCATATGACATCATGAAACTAACAAGCGTTGCTCCAGGGCTTGTGAAACTCTTGAAGAACGAGTTTTCACTTTCAGACCTTGAAGTGGTCCTCATCAATCCAAATAATGGAGAGTCAATAAAATAAGCTGGAATCCAAATTTCTCGAAGATTGTACATTTTTGTCAACCATTTGTGTTTTTTCAAATCAAAATCCTCAATCAATTGTGCCCATTTCTCTTCATCGTCAATGATCTCAATGAACATATTCCAAACAAATTTATCAAAGTTCTTTGACAATCTGTTTCATGTTATTCTTTAAAGATTGAACATTTTTGTCAACCATTTGTGTTTTTTCAAATCAAAATCCTCAATCAATTGTGCCTGTTTCTCTTCAAACATTAATGGTTCAATGAACATATTCCAAACAATCTTATCAAAACGTTCTTTGAAATTTGTTTCATTGTATATTTCTTTACAAATCTGTTTTGGATAAAAGAGTTATTAGTTTAATCACATGAGATACAAAATAGGCATGTGATTGATCAATATTTGAATCTCGTGAGATCCTTTCTGATCTCATGAGAATCACTCTGAATCTTATGAGATTCAGAGTGAATCTCATAAGATTCACTCTGAATCTCATGTGATTCACTCACTCTGAATCTCATATGATTCACTCTGAATTTCATGAGATTCAAAGAGAATCTTATGAGATTCAACATAAAGCATTTGAGATTTTAGAGAGATCACCTGAGATTCAATAGTTATGTGAATAAAAATACCTTAGATGGAATTTTTTGCATAATGTGCCACATGCAAAGTTTGTGTTTGGATTTCTTAAAAACGGCTTTGATAGCTCTCTTCATGGCTCCGTCTTGATCGGTCATAATCATGGTTGGTTCATTTAAGAAAGCCAACATGAATGCCGTTAGCAGCCACGTGTATGATTGAGTATCTTTATGTAAAAGCATTCCCGAACCAAGTGTGACACATTTCCCGTGGTTATCGATGCCAATGAATGGTACAAACTTCATGTTGTACCTATATAAAAATCATTTTGTTAGTACTTGTGAGAACAGAAGAATCACATGAGATTCCAGTGAAATCTCATAAGATTCAAAGGGAATCACAAGAGAAATCTGATGAGATTCAGTAGAATCACATGAGATTCCAGAAGAATCTTGAGATTCAACTAGAATCACATGAGATTCCAGTGAAATCTCATAAGATTCAAAGGGAATCACAAGAGAAATCTGATGAGATTCAGTAGAATCACATGAGATTCCAGAAGAATCTCTTGAGATTCAAGTGAAATCTCATAAGATTAAAAGGGAATCACAAGAGATTCAAAGGGAATCACTTGTGATTCCTAAAATAAGCCTAATTATAAAGCCAAAAACAGTTATTCACTTACTTGTTGCTGTTAAAGGTTGCATCAAAAGATACTATGTCTCCAAACTCTTTGTAGTTACATTTGGCAACTCATCGGCCAAAACATGGCAAACCAACTCAGGAGTTGTCTACCTTATACTCATATGTAATTTCGACCATAATTTTTTTCTGTTTTCCATTTTGTTTATAAGCATTTGTGCGTCACTTTCACCTATAAAAATGATTACATCCCTTTGATGAATTATTAAAAATCAATCGCTCGTCCCTGTGAACATATTCATAAACCGCCTTTCATGCTACAATACAAGTTATGTGCCGTGTTGCACCAATTTTATTTGTTGCAGCTTTGACAACAAACATTTTCTCTCCTTGAGTCATCTTTCTTTGTTTTTTTGTCAAGTGTTTGTACTCTTTTGGGATAAGCATGTCGAATTGTGTTTGGGTTTTCAAGCTCTCTAAATTGTATTTTCCAAGGAAACACATCCAAAACTAAATATTATATGGAGCTTTGCAACTGTTGCTTGAGTTGTTGTATTTCTTTTTTGTTTTTATATTCGGGATAAAGAGTGTGATTATTAATTCCATTTGGTAACACCTTCTTTGTTACAATAAATGTCTTATGTTGAACCGCTCCTGATTTTTGTTTTCCTGTTGGGCCTCCTTTTTTAACTTCTAAACAAGCAATTTCAGCGTATTTGTATACATATCTAAAGGCTTCATCTATTGTACCATAGTAGGTCCCTTCAACTGGTATAGGAATTCCTTCTACATGAGGCTCCCAATAAATTGATCCACTAGGTGTCTCATTATGCTCGTATAAAGTAGGTCTTGGTGTTCTCATACATTCTGTGTATAAAAAAAAGAATGACATTAGATTTATAATAATATCACATTTGAATCTCATGAGATTTGGTAGAGATATGTTGATCCCTTTTGAACAGATCTTACATAGCTTGTTAAAGCTTAGTTGTGTTAGATAGATCCAAGACAACTATAATAGAAACTAATATTTTGAATACTACAAACTATGCGGAATCTAGTTTGCAATACTAAGAAGAACAATGAAACAGTAAAACAAGATCTTTACTAAACATTCAATATATTGAATACTATTTGAGTTACAAAATAGCTATGAATACTAAATCGTGTGTCTAACATTATGCCCTAGGACCTCTTTTTATACACCAAGGAGTCCTACAAGGCTTACAATACTTTCCTAAGATATCATGATCTTTTCTATGAATAAACGTAATCTCTTAAACAAATAAGCTATACATATCTTCTTTACAAATAACTAATACTTATCTTCGTAAGTATTCTTGTTCTCCAATCAATCTTTATCTCTTCTCTGATAAGTCATTGATCTCATCTCTATCAGCATAATCCTTCTAGCAGTTGTAATCACTCAGCAGTTGTAACTTATAACCAACAGCACTAACTGAGCACAAGCAGTAGTAAGTACTTAGAATATTTTCTTCATTCTTCAGCAGCAGTACTAACTTTACTCTAGCAGTACTAACATATACTAGCAGTACTAAGTTACACTAACAGTAGTAACTTTATACTAACAGTTGTAACTTTACTCTAGCAGTTGTAACTACTTAGCATGATTTCAGTCTTCATCTCTGAGCAGTCTTAACTTCCACTAGCAGCAGTAACTTTATGCTAACAGTACTAATATATACTAACAGTAGTAACTAGCAGTAGTAACTTTTATACTACCAGTACTAACTACTTAGCATAATTTTTATTAGTATCACCAACAATACTAAGTTATGCTTGACAATACTAATATATACCTGAGCAGTAGTAACTCTAAGAATCATCTTGAAGTCTTTTAATCCTAACAATCCTCCCCTAAACTTGATGTTCATCTTCTGAATCTTTAATTTTCTTCATTAAAAGTCTTCATCACTATTAAGAGGATGTATTCAAACACTTCATTGACCCTTTTCCTGCTTTGTCATGTGCTTGAGTAGTTGATAGCATATCTCATTCCAATGATCATCTTGAAGCTTCTTGTTCAGCATGTTTGAGATTGTCATTGGTGTAAGGGGATATCTTTTCTCAACCAACATAAAGATATGTAGATCTTTAAACCTTACAAAGTGCACCCCACATGTATCAAATAGCTTCCAAATAGTCACTTTGTATCCTTGTAAACTTCTCCATACTTCACTTTTTATGTCAAGTTCAAACATTACCTTCATATCACCCTATAACACTCTTTCATATTCATCCTCTGGCCTTATATTCCCATGTTTAGTTTTAACCAACTTCCAGAGGGTCTCTAAATCTTCTTTATCAATGTTTTGAAGCATTGTAATCATTGATAAGTATCTTTTTGAACTTCCATTAGCTCTTATCTATTAAAAGTATATAAACTTTCCTTCTTTGACAATCTTGTATTTAACAATCACTGGAGGTTTGATGGCTAGAGGTGTAACATCAATTGCTACCTCATCATCTTTAACTATCTCAATATGCTTTTCATCTCTTCCTCCTCTTGATCATCATGTTTTTCAGCTTCTACATGATCATCTATCTTCTGCTTCTTTGACTTATCATATTCAAGCTCATTCCCTACTCTTTTAGAACTTTCTTCTGTTCCTTCTTTGCTTTTCATCACCTCTCAATCCATAGGAACAAATGTATTTACCTGTTTGTATGTCAGGTCAAAGAGCTTCTAAATTTCTTCATAACTCCGTCCTTTTAACTGATTGTGCTTGTATCCACCCATATGCTTCAGGTATGTACACATTCTATTCCTTATCTGAGTCTTGGTAGGTGGTTTACTTCTTTGCTCTGCTGCTCTATGAGCTGCAAATAACTTTTTCCTTTCAGCTATCAATTCCACTAACATTCTTGACTTTTCTTCAATGGATAATTGTTCTTGTTCTTCAGCTTGAAGTCTTGCAGCTAATTGCTCATCAGCTTCAATCATAGCTTGAATGCTATTAAATTCTTCAATAATTGCTACTCTGCTAGCTTCTTCTTGTGCAACTCTTTCTCTTTGCATTCTTTCCAACTCTGTCTGTTCTTCAGCATGCAATCTAAGTGCCAATTCTTCATCAAGTGCAATTTGATCTTTCTTCTTTAATGGCACTTCAGGCTCAACCATTATTGCCTTGCATTTGTCTTTAGCCTGTGGAAGTTGTGATTGTGAAGAAGAAAATGTTTTTGTAGATGCAGGTACTTGTTCTTCCTGATCATGAAATACAATTTCCTTAGCCCTTGGTCTAACAGATGTAACTGTTGTAGCAGCAGTTGTAACAATCTTGAGTTTTGCGGTTTTGATCTCAATCAAAGTTTAAGCAAGAGTCAATTCATCTAGAATTTCAACACTGGCACTGGCAGTAGTAACTACTTCACCAGCAGTAGTAACTAGATCAGCAACACTAACTGGAATTAGCAACACTAACTACAGGCTCTTCAACCACCTTTTCAAATTTAATTTCCTACTCTTCCAACACACCTGTATCAAACATCAGGTTGTCATCATTCATCTTTTGAGTCTCATCCACCAAAGTCACTTCTGCATCAACATCAAGATCAGTAATTTTCCTCCCCTATTTGGATGTATCCTCTTAAGCACCCAAACTAACACCATTAGAGGATTCTACCCTGCTAGATGAACCAACTTTCCTTAATCTCTTGAACCCTGGTGTTCTTGACTTTTGTTGAGAATTATATTTGAGTTGATAAGACAAAACAAGAATGAAACTAAATGACTAAAATTGCCATTCAAGAATTCTATAAGCTGGTGGAGAATTATTGAACATTTAGTCAAAGATATCAAATTATAAACATATCAAAAGATCTCATTATGAAGAAAGAAGATAACAGAAGATCAAGTTAACTATTTAAAAGATTTATGTTTATCTCTTTGTAAAACCTATTATCTCTGGTATATAAAGAGATACAGGTTATAGGTTTTATGCATCCAAAAAGTGTGTGTTCTCAATGAGAGTCGACTAAAGAAAACGTGTGTATACACGTTTGTATAGTTAGTAGTAGACGTCTATCTAGAGTTTAGCCTCAAGGTAATCAAGGTTTTCCTTGATCCCTGTTACAATTCATTGATGTAACCGTATTATCTTGATCAAATAATATTGGGGCTGTGGTGAATGTTTGGTAAAACCTTGTTATGATAATATTGATTCTATGTTTGAATATTCCGCCTATGTTATCATTATCCTAGATTAGTTCTTAACAAACTAGAGCTACTACAATCTTTAGGTTTTCACAATTGGTATCAGAGCTTTACTTTGAGAAACTTTGATCTAGAAGAAACTATCAAGAAGAACCCTTTACTCACAAAGAAGAGATGGCCTTTTCAGACTCAGAGGTACACAATGATAAACCTTGTACTAAATCATGTCTGAAAAACTATGAAATTTTAAAGAAACAGTATGATGATCTGCTTGCTAAACTACATCAAACTGAATTTAAGGCATCTACTTATAAAAGAGGACTAGATACTGTTGAGGCACAACTTGTCACATATAGGAAGAATGAGGTTCTTTTTAGTGAAGAAGTTGTTGTCCTTAAAAGAGAAGTAGGATGCAAACAATATGAAATTAATATGCTTAAAACAGAGTTTGAAAAAGTTAAGCAGGAAAAGGAAGGCATTGACTTTAAAATAGAGAAATTTGAAAATGCCTCAAAGGATCTAGACAAACTGCTAGGGAGTCAGATAACTGACAATAGCAAAAAGGGATTGAGGTATCATGTAGTTCCACCACCCCATCCTTTAATCTATAATGCTCCTACCAAACTTGATTTGTCTTATTATGGTCTTGAGAAGTTTCAACAACCTGAGTTTGAAGGCTATGGATTAAGGGCCAATAAAAGTGTTTATGAAAATTCTTCAAATGAAACTAAGAAAAATTCTAATGCTCCTTTGATTGAAGAATGGGTTTCTGATAATGAGGATGAAGTTAAGTCTCCTGTTATGGTAGAAAAGAAAACTGTTGTTCCTACTATTCCTAAAGTTGATGTTGTTAGACCAAAACAACAAGAAAAATCAGTTAGGAAACCAGTTAAATATGCTAAAATGTACAGGTCACAAAAACCTAGGGAAAATAAAAGAAACTAGAATAATCAAAAGTCCCAACAGCTAGGAAATGATTTTGTGATGCACAATAAAGCCTGCTATGTCTGTGGAAGTTTTGATCACCTTCAGTATACATGTAAACAAAAGAGACAGCTAAATGGTCAAAGGGAGGAAAAACCAGTGTGGAACAATGCAAGAAGGGTGAACCATCAAAATTCTCCAAGAATTACTCAACCCAATCTAAAAGGACACATGGTTCCAAGAAAAATCTTAACTATGTCTCGCCCAATTTCACTTAATACTGCCAGACAAAGTTATCTTAATGCTGTTTGTTGCTGTTGCTTAAGACAAGTTAATACTGCTAGACCAAAGGTAGTGGTTAATGCTGTTAGGACGAACCGGGTTAATGTTGTTAAAGCATCAGCATGTTGGGTTTGGAGACATGTCAAACCTAATAGTGCATCAATCACTTTGAAGAGATATGATTATGTTGATGCAAGAGGAAGATCCAGGTCTGTAATGGCTTGGGTTCCCAAGAAGGTCTGATTTTCTTATGTGCAGGGCAACCCAGAGACAGAATTGGAAGATTTAGTGAGGTTAAACAGCCCTGAAGATAAAAAGGTAACAAGAGCAAGAAAGACTTGGTTATAAAGCAGCTGTGAAATTGCATGATCAATTTGATGATGAAAAGAGAGCAGGAGCAGAGTTGACTCAACAAAATGACAAGTCACAGTACAAGAAGTAAAGAAGTGTTTGATTACATCCTCCAAGTCAAGATAAAGCTTTTATCCAGAAACTTGAAGATTCAGAAGATGAACATCAAGTTTAGGGGAGGATTGTTGGGATCAAGAAGCCTTTAATGAAGAAACTTGATGATTAACAAGATGAATATCAAGTTTAGAGGAGGATTGTTGGGAATTAAAGTCTTCATACTTAATACTGCCAAGACAGAGTTTGTACTGCTAAGCATAATTTAGTACCCAGTTTATAACTAACAGTATTAACTGAGTTAATACTGCCAGTACTAATCAGTTAGTACTGCTAGTGTAAACTTAGTACTGCTAGAGCAAAGTTAGTACTGCCAGTACTAACTTAATACTGATGAAAGACTGAAGTTAATGCTGATTGTGAAGATTACATCTGAAGTTAATGCTGATTGAGAAGATTATATGCTGATTGAGAAGATTTATGAGAAAGTATTTAATACATTTGACTACATGTTTAGGAAAATATTAAATACTTAGTCATAGTATTCAATATGTTTGACTAAATACTTAGGAAAGTATTGTAAGCCCATTAGGACTCCTTGGTGTATAAAAGGAGACCCTAGGGTATGTAGTTCATATCACAAATCACAAAAACACACTGTCGTATCATTATCAGTTTTCATAGTTGTCAAAGTCGATTAAGAAAAGCTTCAAGGTTGTAAACCCCAGTACTAAGTTAAGAGTACTCGTATTATTGATCTAATAATATTGGAGCGTTTGGTTATATCTTTGTTGTTCAAGATTACTGTTTCATTGATTTTACTTCTAGAGTATTAAGGTGTAGATTCCGCATACACTTTAATATACATACAAAGTTTCTACAACAAGTTATTTTGGATTTATCCAAGGTAATTTAACCTTAGACAACCTAAGGAATCGATCTAGGTTTGGGATCAACAACTTCCTTCTCTTTTCCAAACTCTTTACTCTTCTTTTCAAGCTCTCAATCTCCAAAGTTTGATTAGATTTTGTAGTCTCCAGAGCAAGAACTCTTGATTGTAATTGGGTACAAAGATCCATCAATTCAGTAAGTTGCATTCTATCATCACCACTTTGAGGTGGATCACAAGAAGGGGTAGATATAGGTTTCTCATTAGTAGCCTCATCAGGAATAGGCTCAGTAGGACCACTGTCCTTCCTCTGTTTCCTTCTAGACTTTTTATTTTGAGGATTAGATGATGATGGTTGAGTAATAATAGGTGTGGAATGAGAATCAGTAGGAGCAGCTAAATCTTCACCCATGTCTTCTGGAGCTTTAACCATCATAGTTTGAAATAGAAGGGTGATTCTAACAGAGAAACCTTATCCTTCCCACTTCATATTAGCAAAAATCTTCTTTGTATGGGAAGGTATAACATAAATCCCTTTATGTTTGGACATTTTAGTGTAAACTTAATTAACTGACTAGATCAAAGTTAGTATTGCCATTAACTAACTTAATACTGCTAAATGACTGAAGTGTAATGCTGAATGTGAAGATTTTACATGGAAATTAATGCTGATATGGATAAGTTAAAAGCTATTGAGAATTTAATCTGATTATGAAGATTAAGTGCTGATTGATAAAATTACATCTGAAGTTCATGCTGATTTTGAGAAATTATATGTCTGATTGAAAAGATTTATTGAGAAAGTATTTAATACAATTTGACACATGTTTTGAAAATATTAAATATCTTAGTCATAGTATTGCAATATGTATTGACTAAAATACTTAAAAGTATTGAATCCCATTAGGGACAACCTTGGTGTATAAAAGGAAGGAGACCTAGGGTATGTAGTTCACATCTAGGAGATCACAAAAAACACACAATCACATCATCATCAGTTTTCATAGTTGTAAAAGTCGATTAAGAAAAGCTTCAAGGTTGTAACCCTAAAACTAAGTTAATAGTACTCATATTATTGAATCTAATAATATTAGAGCGTATTGGTTATATCTTGTTTTGGTCAATGATTACTGTTTCATTGATAAATGCTTCTAAGGTATTAATGTGGTAGATTTCTGCATACACTTTAATATACATACAAAGTTTCACATACAGAGTTTATTTGGTTTATCCAAGGTAATTTAACCTAAGACAACTTAAGGAATCGATCTAGGTTTAGGATCAACACTGGGTTTACGATTTAAAGTGCCATGGCTCCTCAAACGATACTGCTTGGCCTCTGAATTATGATAGCCCGAACAGTGATACAATATCCATAAATTAAAAAATCAAAGATATACATAAACTTTAGAAGTTTTTAAACATAACCATCACACAAGAACTTGACATATTACCCCAGTTGCCAGTGATGAAGCCGTTAGCTTTCACCTTGATATACATTTCCAACAATAAGATTTCCAGTACATTAAGGTGAGTTCATAGCCTTGACTTTTAAATCGTTCTTATTTTATAAACCCTGAGGGGGATACATTCTATTAAACCATAATACAAGTATATTTAAAATGTATGCTATCCTGATATATTATTACATCTGTTTTCTAAGTCCTTTATGCCAAAAGACCCATACCATCATGGACCATTACTTACTCAAGCATGCGAGTGATATGGCAGATATTATAAATGCCTATTGGACTTGACAAATTCAACGTTTGTGGTAGCCGATAGGAACCAAAACGCACTATATGTGAAACTTATATGTATATGAAATTACCCAACACTGGCCATTATCTATTATATAATACCATTATTGATCAATACACCAGAGTACAGTTTGGTAGTGTCCATGACTTAAGAGACGTAATAATTCTGTTTCCCAAAATAATTGTACTCATTGCAAATTATTACACTGATGGGTGTATAACAAGGTAACCCACTCTTAAGGATAACATAGTATTTCAACTATTTATTATAAACTTATGAATTTCACTCAACCATTTGTTGACCATTTTGACATTTTTAATCTCAGGGTAACTGAACATTCTTGAATGGCATGGATTTGCACGGGACTTGAAGATGGCCTAAATCTGTTATCATTCAAACATATGTTTCATGTAGATTTTGGGACCTCTCTGTTTGTAAAAACTATGATGAAATAAATAATAATAACTTATCTTTTAAAAACGTCTCTTTTCGAGTTGCTTTAATATGATTATGTCTGATGTATACTAATTAAATAATACCACACGAGATTAGCGACCGCTGCTATATTTCAAAAATGGGGTGTTGAAAGATTTAGGTATCAAGAGGCCAACGGTTATAGGAGAACAAGGTTAAAACCCGATAACTATAATTACTTTTTTTTTTTCCATCTAAGAAAGTCTTCCGTGCCACTACATTTCCAGAATAGTATGTAAAGATACATAACTACTATACTATTATATAGATAACTTATGTTATTTACCGCTGGGTTGTTAATAGATTGACGTCTTCTCCCAACAACCCTACTTCCGATATTGAGGATACTTTTTCCTCCAACTTTCCAAACTATATCCCAGCTTCCCCGGACTATGTCCCAGCTTCACCAGGAAAAACTTATTCTACCTCTTCAAATAACTCATTTGGTGTAGTTCCAAAAGTTTCACCAACTCTTTCACTTTTTCATTATGAACCCTTCATGAAGGTCAGGCATGCATATTATGCTAAAGAATCACCTATTCCACCACCAACTAAAGTGCCTACATCTTACAATGCTATCTCCCAATGTTAAATCCTTAAAGAATTCCCCTTTCTTCCAGAGGAATTATTGTACCTAAGAACAAGGCTAATAACCAATCAATTTCTCCTCTACTTCTGCCCTAAACCTAAGACATTAAGATGGAGAAAGCTCTCGTAAAGAACAAGTCTGGAATGTCACGAGAGCAAATTGAGGAAATTTTTGAATACACCTTGATGACAAAATAGAAGTCTTGGAAAAATGTCAGGTGATTATACAACAAGAATTCGACAATCAAGAAGCTGAACTCCTAAAGCCTCATGCTCGAATTGCTAAACTTAAAGAAAGCAAATGGGACATATCTAGCAAGAAATTGTTCTGGCACGCTTCAGATTGCTAAACTATAATAAAATCCATCGAAGACATCTAAGTCGTCAAGCCAAGCAGACAAGTAAAGTCTTCCTGAATGCAATCTAATGAACTCAAGAATAGGCCAAATGGACATTCGAACTACTAGATTATATACTGTTATAGCGTTTAACCTCGCCACGGGAATGTGTTGGTATAGAAAAACAATACTTGTCAATATTTTGACTATGTAAAGTACAAAGGCAAGTTGTATATGAATATAATATAATGGCCAATCACCGTTATACCCCTGTTTTTTTCATAATACTACGATATATCCATCCTAAAACAACTTCTCTTATATCATTTATCTCCGTCCCATCGCTAATGAATAAATACATGATTTCTAAATACATCATAAGATACTTATTTGAAAACGAATTATCTATGATTTTGAATAAATTATTTGTGACATGTTTATATTTTTTGAACTTTAACATTTTTAAAGACTTGTGATATCAATCTTATTACTTGTTATCTTGTGTTGATAGAATTCCTCCCAAAAGGATTGTCAACATCTAGAACCAGCCATGTCTCAGGGCCTGCCAGTCACAAGAAACTAGTTGCTGATAAGTGTTTTTTTGCTCTGCAAGTCGGAAGCCACGAGCCGCAAAAATGGGCAAATACTGATAATTACGTACAGAGACCAGAGAGAATCCCTGTACAATGACATTGTAGCTAAAAAATTCATGAGTATGCCAACCTATCAACTCAAAGGTACGGAAGGCGCTATTGGTCTCATCCGACTGGTTCGAAAGAACAGAATAAGTGTTTCCTGTAGCACTGTATCGAATACTGCAAATAGTGTAAGATTGCTACTGGTAGCCTTAACTGAAGAAGCTCTATCTTGGTGGAATTTCTTTTTGCCAACCTATTAAGATAGAAGAAGCTACAAGATTACCTGGGTTGATTTCAAGAAGCTTTTGATTACAGAAATATTGTCCCCGAACAGAAGTCCAGAAGAATGAAACAAGTTTTTACCATCTGATTGTGAAGGGGAAATGATCTCCAAGACAAATGTGAAGAAGACTTCCAGGAATTGGCAGACCTTATGTCCTACTATGGTGCAAGAATTCTGAGAAAATGATGGAAGTTTTTCATCGGGGGATTGCCACGAATATTGAAGGAAATGTTACCCCCCCTGGTCCGTTAAACCTCAAACTCTACAGGAAGCAAAACCTAATGGCCCCTATTCTAATGTTATCAGTAACAAACACACTCTTAGCAAGTATCAAGTGATCACAAACGAAAGTTTGACGACAGAAGAACTTTCAACAACAACAACTACCGCAACGATAATAACAACAACTACCGTAACACCAACACCAACAACCGCTACAATAATCACCAACCATAACAGAACAGAAGACAGGAAACCTTCAGGGCTTATGCTGCCACCCCCATACTGAAAATAATAGATTATACTGGAAGCCTTCCCTTGGTAAGAAAATGCACTCTGTCATCACATAGTGACCATGGCACTTTTAAGTGTAATCCTTAGAAACAAGTGGGCCAACTGTACCAAGAACTGTATAAACAAATGACCTAGCCACTAAGTAATCTGCGTACCAGTGACCGTTATTGGTCATGCCTGTGGAGATAAAGGGCATTAGTCCAAATCAGTGCCGAAAAGACCCCAACAACAATGTGTCCAGGGGAGAGTCCTACATGCTAAGGTATAATAATGCTCACCGAGACCCTAACGTTAGTTACGTGTACGTTCCTTCAAACCAACTCTAGCAAGAGTATTATCTAATTCTAGAGCCGAAAAAGCTCGTATCTATATCACTTTGCCCTTTATGCTAAATATTCCACCCATTACAATAGATACCTATTACGATATCGAAATGGCTGATGGAAACTTAGTAAGCACAAACACCGTTATTCAGGGTGCAACTCTGACCTTGCTAAACCAACCTTTTAAAATTGATCTTATGTCGATTAAACTCGGTAGTTTTGACATCGTCATTGTATGGATTGTTATCCAAGTATCAATGTCTAAGATCATCTGTGACTAGAAAGTCGTCTACACATTCCCATCGACGGTAAACATTAATCATTCAATGGGTGACTGACAGTAAAACCCACTTAATCTCATATCCTGTATAAAATACCAGAATGGTATATATCCATGGGGATGGTCAAGTTTCAATAGCCTAATAATAAAAGAAGTCGGACAAGAAACAACTAGAAGACATACTGGTAGTCAAGAATTTCTAGAAGTTTTTTCTAAAAATCTACCTGGCCTTCCTCCCGTTCGCCAAGTAGAATTCCAAATCGATTTAATCCCAGGAGCGACACCTGTAGCCAGAGCACCCTATAGATTAGCTCCTTCAGAAATGAAGGAACTATCTGACCAACTTCAAGAGTTTAGCAAATCAAGGTTTATCCGACCAAGTACTTTACCTTGGGGACTCCTGTCTTAATTTAAAAAAAGACGGATCTTTTTAGAATGAGTATTGATTACCGAGAATGAATAAACTTACTGTAAAGAATCGTACCCCACATTACCCAGGATTGATGATTTTTTTTGACCAACTCAAGGTTCGAGTGCTACTCGAAGAGTGACTTAAGATCACGCTATCATCAACTGAGAGTAAGGGATGAAGATATTCCTAAGACTGCTTTCAGAACAAGATACAAACACTATGAATTTCAAGTAATGCCATTTGGTTTAACTTACGCGCTTGTTGTATTCATGGATCTCATAAATCGTGTGTGTAAACCATACTTGGATAAATTTGTGATAGTGTTCATCGATGATATTCTCATCTACTCTCGTAACAAAGAAGAGCACACAAATAATCTGAGAATAATCCTAGAATTATTCAAGAAAGAGAAGTTGTATGCCAAGAATCTCCAATGGTTGATTTCTGATCCATAACGTGGCAATTTCTTGGAAACTATTAATTGATAGTCAAGTGACTTCATGTTGACCCCATCCAAGATAAAGCAATTTCAGAAATTGGTCATCTCCTACAACAAACCACAGAAATACGTCATTCTTAGACAGTGCAGGCTATATCGATATTTATCAAAGATTTCTCAAAGATTGCAAAGTCTTTGACTGAATTAACCCAAAAAACAAGAAGTATATTTGGGGAGAAGATCAAGAGTCGGCTTTCCAATTACTAAAAAAAGCTTTGTGAAACTCCAATCTTAGCATTACCAGAAGGATACGACGATTTTTTTGTTTACTGTGATGCATCCCATCAAGGTCTGGGAGCGGTGTTAATGCAAAAAGAGAAGGTTATTGCATATGCCTCCCGACAACTTAAGCCTCATGAAGAAAACTATACCACTCATGATCTCAAATAGAGCAGTAAGTGTTCCGCCTCTAAAAAAATTTGGAGACACTATTTGTATGGTACGCAAATTACTGTGTTCACTGATCGTAAAAGTCTTCAGCACATCCTTGATCAGAAATAGTTGAACATGAGACAATGCCATTGGTTAGAATTGCTTGCAGATTATGATTGTGAGATTCGTTATCACACTGGAAAGGCAAATGTTGTAGCAGATGCCTTAATCCAAAAGGAACAAATCAAGCCACTCTGAGTTAGAACATTAGTTATGATCATTCATCCAAAGTTACCATCGCAAATTCTCGAAGCCCAAAATGAAGCACTCAAAGAAGAAAACATCAAGGCTGAGAACCTACGATGAATGGATAAAGCATTTGAAGTACGTCCTGATTGAACTCGTTTATTAAAAACAAGTTGGTTTACCACTCTTTTGTAATCTGGAGACTTGGATCAAGCATGAGTCCTCATAAATCAAAGTATGTACATTCACACCGGGGTTCTGACAAAATATATCAGGATCTAAAGAAACTCTATTGGTGGCCTAACATGAAGGCAATCATCGCTGAATATGTTGGAAATTGTTTGACATGTTCTCGAGTTAAGGCAGAATGTCATAAGCCATCTGACTTACTAGTACAACTAGAGATTCCTATGTGGAAGTGCGAAAGAATAATGATGGATTTTGTCACAAAACTTCCCAAAACCTCAAGCAGACATGACACAATCTGGGTCATTGTCGATCGTCTTACCAAATCCGCACATTTCCTCCCTACCCGAGAGACAGATATTATGGAAACCCTTACAAGCTTGTACATCAAAGAAATAGTCTCCCAACATAGAGTGCCAATATCTATCATCTCGGATCGCGACAGTCGTTTTACATCCAGATTTTGGCAATCATTACAAAGTGCTTTGGGTACTCAATTAGACATGAGTACGGCATATCATCCCAAAACCGATGGACAAAGTGAAAGGACCATTCAAACACTCGAAGACATGCTTCAAGCCTGTGTTATAGATTTTGGAAAAGGATGGGAAAGACACTTACAATTGTAGAATTCCTTCTACACATAACAGGTTACCAGCCAGTATCAAGGCAGCACCATTCGAGGCACTTTATTGTGTCGTAAATGCATATCACCCTGATTGCCTGGTCCATAAGTTGGAGATGTTCAACTTACAGGACCAGAAATAATCCATGAAACCACTAAGAAAATAGTGCAAATTTAACAACGCTTGCAAGCTGCAAGACATCGGCAAAGAAGTTACGCCAATGTAAGATGAAAGACTTTAGAATTTCAAGTTGGAGATCGTTTTATGTTAAAAGTAACACCTCTTAAAGGAATCATCCCGATTAGAAAACAAGGAAAGCTTAAACCCTGATACATTAGACCATGTTAAATTCTTAAAAAGTTGGCCCGAGAGGCATACAAACTTTAGCTTCCAGAAGAGCTCATTAATTTACCACAATACCTTCCCACGATTTCTAATCTAAAGAAATTCTTATCTGATGAATCCCATGTCATTCCAATGAAAGAGCTCGACTTGATCACGAAACTCAACTTTTGTAAAAAATCCATAGGAGATTATGATGCGAGAAGTCAAGCCAACTGAAACAAGTAGTATTCCTATAATTAAAAGTAAGGTGTGAACGTCTGAAAATAGTGACCATAATTTACATGGGAACTGCGAAGATCCAAATTCCGTCCACGTATCTCACATCTATTTTCAAACACCACTCCGGCTTCCAACTAACCTCGGGACAAGATTTCATTTAAGGAGGGAGACTATAAACAACCTATAATTTTATCTCAAGTAATTATCCATCTATTAAATAAATGCACTGTAATATCCAACTATTAAATTAAGATTCCATTATATACCTCTTTTAACAGGGAAATTTTTTTCTTTATCTCATTATGCAACGTAACTGCACTCTAAAGTAAAACGAGATTACGCAACCTCTATCAATGCATCTATATCTAATGTTTTTATATCAATAAACAATCCAATATGTCAGTCATATCTTAATACATTTTACCAAGTACATTATCCATTGACGTATTTTTTAAAATGTTATATCAAAACAATCATTATCCGTTTAAACGTTTATATCAAAACCCTAAATAAAGTAATGGGTATACATATAAAAATGAAAGTAAAAGGCCGTTAAAGCATGTGTACCAAGTATTCTATCCACAACATTTAAATATCTTTTCCCTCTAAAAAAATCAAGTACAAAACTTCTAAAGCACAATCTACAAGCTAATCATGCCCTAAAAACCTAGATTATGTCATTTTAAGCTCCTAAACCATGTTTTAAACTTTACCACCACTTGAACACAGAAAGGTACAAGAGCTTAAATGCATGACTGCTAAACCAAAACCTAATCCCAAAATCATTCAAAAACCAATCTAAAACTCCTAAACCCTAAAAATGCAACCCTAAAAACCCTAATTTTCACTTTTAACAAAAAACTAAACCCTAAAACTTAAAACTAAGCCCTAAACCTTAATCCTAAACCCTAAACCTTAATCCTAACACTAATCCTAAACCTTAATCTATCCTAAACCCTAACCCTAACTCAATCTAAAAGTCTAAAACCCTAAAACCGAACCCTAAACCAACCCGATACCCATTTTCCCTCCATTTCTACCCATTTAAAACCCAACCAAGTATCCTAGCATCCTCTATTAAGCCCTTAAAATATGGTGACTTATCCGAATTACATTTATCATTTAATTGTTGTAACATTAGATTCACCTTATAAACACTGATCCCGGAGGCATGGTAAAAGTGAAAGATAAATTGAGCCATGTTTATTAGAGAGAAAAGGATAAAAGATGGGAAGTTGTGTGTGTTTTTAGTTGAATAGAAAAAAAAGGAGAGAAAACACACACACAAACACTTTATACAATAAGTGAGCATTCTACCCCTCCATGGAAGTATGGAGTGGGTATTTATAGTCCCCAACCATCGACTAGCGAAACTAACCCCGACCCTACTATAAATGATCGTGTAATTCCGTATTCTACATAATTGGGTGAAGATTGTTTAGCACTAAACTATAAGGACTAATCCGGAAATTACATTTATCGTTTATAGTCGGGTCGGGTTAGTTTTAGCTAGTCGATGTCGTGACAATAAAATACCCCCTCCATACTTTCCTGGAGGGGATAAGCACACCCTTTTGTAAAAATGTGTGTGTGTTTTTTTCTCCTTTTTTTTTCTTTCAACTAACACACACACAACTTCCCATCTCATATCCTTTCTCTCTAATAAACATGGCTCAATTTCTCTTTCACTTTACCATGCCTCCGGATCATGTGTTATAAGGTGAATCTAATGTTAACAATTAAATGATAAATGTAATTCCGGATAAGTCACCATATTTTAGGGCTAACATAGAGGTGCTAGGATACTTGGTTGGGTTTTAAATGGGTAGAAATGGAGGGAAAATGGGTATCGGGTTGGTTTAGGGTTCGGTTTAGGGTTTTGGACTTTTAGATTGAGTTAGGTTTAGGTTTTAGGATGATTAAGGGTTAGATAAGTGGTTTAGGAATAAGGTTTCGGGTAGGATTAAGGTTTAGGCTTAGTTTTAAGTTTTAGGGTTAAGTTTTTTTGTTAAAAGTTAAATTAGGTTTAGGGTTCATTTTAGGGTATAGGGTTTAGATTAGGTTTTAGAATGATTTAGGATTAGGTTTTGGTTTATAAGTCATGCATTAAGTTTCTTTGTACCTTGTGCTAAAGTGGTGGTAAAGTTTAAACATGTTTAGGGAAGCTTAAATGACCTAATTAGGTTTTTAGCATAGATTAGCTTGTAGATTATGCTTTAGAAAGTTGTAACTTGATTTAGGAGGGAAAAGATATTCAAATTTTGTGTATTAATACTTGTACACATGCTTTAAAGGCTTTTACATTCATTTTATATGTATACATTACATATATTTAGGGTTTTGATATAAACGTTAACGGATAATGCTTGTTTTGATATAACATTTTAAAAAGTACGCTGAATGGATAATGTACTTGGTAAAAAAATGATATTAAGATATAGACTTGACATATTAGGATGTTTATATGATATAAACATAGATATAGATGGCATTGATAGAGGTTGCGTGAGCTCGTTTACTTTAGAGATGCAAGTTACGTTGCATAATGAGATAAAGCAAAAATTTTCCCTGTAAAAGATGGTATACTAAAGTGAATCTAATATAATAGATGGATATTACAGGTTGCATCTAATTTAATATATGGATTATTACATTTGATGAAAAAATAATAGTTGATTATATCCTCCCACTTAAAAGAAAATCTTGTCCCTAGATTAGTTTGATGCCGGAGAGGTGTTTTGAAATAGATGTGGATACTTGCACGAATTGTGATCTTCGCGTTCCAAGTAAATTTTATGGTCCTCATTTAGAGTTCCACCTTAACTTTTATTATAGGATACGACTTAGTTTTAGTTGCTTGTACTCTCTATACTAAAAAAATAATTCCACTTGGTTGTTATACAAAGTTGAGTTTGTCATCAAGCCGAAGCTCTTTCATTGGAATGACAAGGGATTCATCAGATAAGCATTTCTTTAGATTAGAAACGTGGAAGGTATTGTGGACATTACTGAGCTCTTCAGGAAGCTCAAGTTTGTATGCCACTGGGCCGACTCTTTTAAGAATCTTAAATGGTCTAATGTATCGGGGATTAAGCTTTCCTTGTTTTCTAAATCGGATGATTCCTTTACGAGGTGATACTTTTAACATAACACGATCTCCAACTTGAAATTCTAAAGGCTTTCATCTTACATTGGCGTAACTTCTTTGCCGATGTCTTGCAGCTTGCAAGCGTTGTTAAATTTGCACTATTTTCTTAGTGGTTTCATGGATTATTTCTGGTCCTGTAAAAGTTTTTATTTTGAACATCCTCCCAACTTTGGCCCAGCAACATTGATTTACTGCAAAAAACACATTTATTTTCGACCATAAAGTGCTCGAAATGGTGCTGCCTTGATACTTGCATGGTAACTGTTATGTAGAAGAATTCTAACCAATGGTAAGTGTCTTTCCCATCCTTTTCCCAAATCTATAACACATACGAAACTTGAAAGCATGTCTTCGAGTGTTTGAATGGTCCTTTCACATTGTCCATCGGTTTTTGGGATGGATATCCGTACTCATGGTCCTAATTGAGTACCCAAAGCACTATGTAATGATTGCCAAAATCTGTATGTAAAACGACTTCGCGATCCGAGATGATAATATTGCACTCTTTGATTGGAGACTATTTCTTTGATGTACAAGCTTGTAAGGGTTTCCATACTATCTGTCTCTCGGGTAGGGAGGAAATGTGCGGATTTGGTAAGACGATCGACAATGACCCAGATTGTGTCATGTCTGCTTGAGGTTTTGGGAAGTTTTGTGACAAAATCCATCATTATTCTTTCGCACTTCCACATAGGAATCGTCAAGTTGTACTATAAGTCCAGGAAGGGCTTATGACATTCTGACCCTTAAAACTCGAGAACATGTCAAAAAATTTCCAACATACAGCGATTATTGGACTCCATGTTATGCCACCAATAGAGTTTCTTCTTTAGATCCCTCTATAAATATTGGTCAGCACTCGGGTGAATGTAATACTTTGATTTATGAGACTCATGCATGATCAAGTCTCCCAGATTACCAAAGAGTGGTAACCAACTTTGATTTTTAATACAACGAGTTCCATCAGGACGTACTTCAAATGCTTTATCCATTCATCGTAGGTTCTCAGCCTTGATGTTTTCTTCTTTGAGTGCTTCATTTTGGGCTTCGAGAATTTGTAATGGTAATTTTGGATGAATGGTCATGACTAATGATCTGTACACGATGGTTTTAATTCATTCCTTTCGGCTTAAGGCATCTGCTACAACATTTGCCTTTCCAGGATGGTAACGAATCTCACAATCATAATCTGCAAGCAATTCTAACCAATGGCATTGTCTCATGTTCAACTATTTCTGATCAAGGATGTGCTGAAGACTTTTACGATCAGTGAACACAGTACATTTGGTACCATACAAATAGTTCTCCAATTTTAAAGCGAACACTACTGCTCCTAAGTTGTAGATCATGAGTGGTTATCGTTTTCTTCATGAGGCTTAAGTTTCCGGGAGGCATAGGCAATAACCTTCTCTTTTTGATAACACCGCTCCAGACCTTGATGGTATGCACACAATAAACAACAAAATCGTCGTCCTTTTTTTTTTTTTTTTTTTTTTTTTTTTTTTTTTTTTTTTTTTTTTTTTTTTTTTTTTTTTTTTTCTGGTAAAGCTAAGATTGGAGCATCACAAAGCTTAAGTTTTAGTAATGGAAAGCAATTCTAGATCTTGTCCAAGATATACTTCTTGTTTTTTCTGGGTAATTCAGATGCCAAAGACTTTGCAATCTTTGATAAATCTTTGGATAAATATCCGAAGATAGCCTTGCAAGTCCTAAGAATTGACGTATTTCTGTGGGTGTAGTAGGAGATGTCCAATTCTTAACTGCTTTAATCTTGGCGGGGTCAACATGAAGTCCTTGACAATCAAATAAGGTCATCCAAGAAATTGCACGATATGGATCCAGAATCACATTTGGGATAACTGGCATACACTCTCTTTCTTGAATAATACTAGGAATTCTCAGATGATGTTGTGTGCTCTTCTTTGTTACGAGAGTATATAGAATCATCGATTGAACACTATCACAAATTATCCAATTATGGTTTTACACACACGATTTATGAGATCATGAATACAACAAGCCGCGTAAGTTTTAAACCAAATGGCATTACTTGAAATTCATAGTGTTTGTATCTTGTTCTGAAAGCAGTCTTAGGAATATCTTCATCCCTTACTCTCAGTTGATGATAGCGTGATCTTAAGTCAATCTTCGAGTAGACACTCGAACCTTGAAGTTGGTCAAAAAAATCATCAATCCTGGGTAATGGGTAACGATTCTTTACAGTAAGTTTATTCAACTCTCGGTAATCAATACACATTCTAAAAGATCCGTCTTTTTTTTATAAATAAGACAGGAGCTCCCCAAGGTAAAGTACTTGGTCGGATAAAACCTTGATTTGCTAACTCTTGAAGTTGGTCAGATAGTTCCTTCATTTCTGAAGGAGCTAATCTATAGGGTGCTCTGGCTACAGGTGTCGCTCCTGGGATTAAATCGATTTGGAATTCTACTTGGCGAACGGGAGGAAGGCCAGGTAGATTTTTAGAAAAAACTTCTAGGAATTCTCTGACTACCAGTATGTCTTCTAGTTGTTTCTTGTCCGACTTCTTTTCCATTATTTAGGCTATGAAAACTTGACATCCCCTGGATATATACCATTCGGTTTTTATACAAGGAAATGAGATAAAGTACGTGTTTTAACTTCAGTCACCTTGTACTGATTAATTTTCACCGTCCGATGGGAATGTGACGACTTTCTCGTCACAAATAATTATAGCATGATACTTTGATAACCAATCCATACCAATGCCATGTTCAAAACTACCGATTTAATCTACATAAGATCAATTTTAAAAGGTTGTTTAGCAAGGTCAGAGTGCACCTGAATAACGTTGTTTTGTGCTTACTAAGTTTCCATCACCATTTCGATATCGTAATAGGTATCTAATGTAATGGGTGGAATTATTTAGCATACAGGCAAGATGATAATAGATACTAAGCTTTACGGCTCTAGAATTAAAATAATACTCGTCTAGATGTAGGTTTAGAATGAACGAACACTAACTACGTTGTGGTCTCGGTGAGCATTCTAATCCCTTAGCATGTATGCTCTCCCTGGAACATTTGTTGTTTGTTGTCTTTCGGCACTGAATTGCATAATGCCCTTTCTCTCCACCAGGCATGACAAATAATGTCCGACTGGTAGTCAGATTACTTTTCCATGGCTGGTCATTTGTTTTCTACAGTTCTTGGTCAGTATGCCCCACCTTGTTACAAGTATTACACTTAACAGTGCATGGTCCTATGTGATGCAGAGTGCATTTCTTACACAAGGGAAGGCTTCCAGTATACCTATTATTTTTAGTTGGAGTGACAGCATAAGCCCTGAAGGTTTCCTGTCTTCTGTTCTGTTGTGGTTGGTGATTATTGTAGCGGTTGTTGGTGTTGGTGTTACGGTAGTTGTTGTTATTATCGTTGCGGTAGTTGTTGTTGTTGAAAGTTCTTCTGTCATCAAACTTTCATTTGTGATCACTTGATACTTGCACCAGAGTGTGCTTTGTACCTGAATCCATTAGCCTCTGGTGCTATGTTAATGCTTCCTGTAGAGTGTGAGGTTTAAAGGCGGTAACATTTCCATCATACTTCTAGGCAATCCCCCTATGAAATCTTCCATCATTTTCTCAAATCTGGCTCCATAGTTATGACTTAAGGTTGCCAATTCCTGGAATCTTTCTCCACATATGTCTTGAGATCATTCCCCTTCACAGTCAGATGGTAAAATTCGTCTTCCATCTTCTGGACTTCAGTTCGGGGACAATATTTCTTTATCAAAAGCTTCTTGAATTCAACCCAGGTAATCTTGTAAGCTTCTTCTATCCTAATAGGTTGGGCAAAAGAATTCCACCAAGATAGAGCTTCTTCAGTTAAAGTACCAGTAGCAAACTTCACCTTGCAGTCTTCGGTACAGTTGCTACGGGAAAACACTGATTCAGTTCTTTCAAACCAGCGGATGAGACCAATAGCGCCTTCCGTACCTTTGAAGTTGATAGGTTGGCAGCTCATGAACTCTTTGTAGCTACACTGTCTTGCTACAGGAGCTTCTCTTGGTCTGGTGGTATTATCAGTATTTGCCATGTTAGCGGCTTGTGCTTCCAGAGCTGCAGAAACACTATCAGCAACTAGTTTCTTGATGGCAGCCTGATTCATGGCTGGTTTCTTCAGATGTTGACATCCTTTTGGGAGGCATTCTATCAACACAAGATAACACGTAATAAGAATGATATCACAAGTCTTAAAATGATTAAAGTTCAAAAATAAACATTGTCACAATAATGATATCAAAATCATAGATAATTCGTATCAAATAAGTATCTATGATTTATTTAGAAATCATGGTATGATTCATAACGATGGAGACGAGATAATTGATAATAAGAGAATTGTTTAAGGATTGTTATATCGGTATTATTAAACAACAAGGAAATAACTTGATTTGCCAATATATTATATCATAAACAACTTTGCCTTTGTACTTTACTTAGTCAACATTTGGACATTATTGTTATTTATACCACACATCCCGTGTCTAGGTTAAAAGCTAAACTAATAATCTAAACTATTAGTTCGATGGTCCATTCTGGCTATTCTTGAGTTCATAGATTGCATTCAGAAGACTTTCCTTGTCTGCTTGGTGACGGACTTAGATTTTCTTCGATGATTTATTCCTAGATTAGCAACCTGAAGGGAGTCCAGAACAATCTTGCTGTTCTTTCCCATTTTGCTTACTTTAAAGTTTACATTTCGATGAGGCCTTTGGAGTTCAGCTACTAATTGTCGAAATCTTGTTGATAATCACCTGACCTTTTCCAAGAGCCTTCTATTTTGTCAGTCCAGGGATTCAAAATTTCCACAATTCTGCTCCTCGTGACATCAGACATGTCATACGAGAGCTTTCTCCCATCTTAAATTCTTGAGGTATTGGCAGAAGTAAGGAGAATTGATGTTATAGCCTTGTTTCTTAGTACAATAATTCCTCGGTAAGAAAGAAATTCTTAAGGATTAAACATTGGAGATAGCATGTAGATGGAGCACAATAGTTGGTGGTGGAAATAGGTGATTCTTATAGCATCAATAAGCATGCCTGACCTTCATGAAGGGGTCGAATAATGAAAAAAATTGAAATATTTGGTGGAACTTTTGGAACAACACCAAATGAGGTTATTTGAAGAGGTAGAATTAAGTTTTTCCCTGTGAATCTGGGACATAGTCCGGGGGAAGCTGGGGATAGTAGTTTGGAAAGTTGGAGGAAAAAAGTATCCTCAATATCGAAGTAGGGTTGTTGGAGAAGACGTCAATCTATTAGCAACCCAGCGGAAAAAAAAAAAAAAAAAAAAAAAAAAAAAAAAAAAAAAAAAAAAAAAAAAAAAAAAAAAAAAAAAAAAAAATAAAAAAAAAAAAAAAAAAAAAAAAAAAAAAAAAAAAAAAAAAAAAAAAAAAAAAAAAAAAAAAAAAAAAAAAAAAAAAAAAAAAAAAAAAAAAAAAAAAAAAAAAAAAAAAAAAAAAAAAAAAAAAAACAAAAAAAAAAAAAAAAAAAAAAAAAAAAAAAAAAAAAAAAAAAAAAAAAAAAAAAAAAAAAAAAAAAGAAACAAAAAAAAAAAAAAAAAAAAAATAAAAAAAAAAAAAAAAAAAAAAAAAAAAAAAAAAAAAAAAAAAAAAAAAAAAAAAAATAAAAAAAAAATAAAAAAAAAAAAAAAAAAAAAAAACAAAAAAAAAAAAAAAAAAAAACAAAAAAAAAAAAAAAAAAAAAAAAAAAAAACAAAAAAAAAAAAAAAAAAAAAAAAAAAAAAAAAAAAAAAAAAAAAAAAAAAAAAAAATAAAAAAAAAAAAAAAAAAAAAAAAAAAAAAAAAAAAAAAAAAAAATAATTAAACATAAGTTATCTATATAATAGTATAGTAGTTATGTATCCTTTCATACTATTCTGGAAATCGAAGTGTCACGAAGACTTTCTTAGATGGAAAAAAAAAAGTATTATAGTTTAAGGGGTTTTTAACCTTGTTCTCTATAACCGTGGCCTCTTTGATACCAATCTATAACACCCCCATATTTGACATATAGCAGCGGAAGCTAATCTGGGGTATTATTTCATAGTACAACAGTCATAATCATAGAAAACGACTCGAAAGAGACGTTTTAAAAGATAAGTTATCATTCATTATTTCATCAGAGTTTTTACAAACAGAGTCCCCAGAATCTACATGAAAACATAAGTTTCTAATGATAACAGTTTAGCCAACTTCAAGTCCGTCCACTCCATGCCAAAATATGTTCAGTTACCTGAATAAAATGCTAAAATGTCAACACAATGTTGAGTGAAATTCATAAGTTGTATAATAAATAGTGTGAATACAAGTTTATCATAAGAGTTGGTTACCTTGTTATACACCCATCAGTGTAATAATTGCAATGAGGTTACAATTATTATGGAAAAACAGTATTACTTACGTCAAGCTCATGACACTCAAACTTACTTGTGTAATATATTCAATAATTATATATATAAGATAAATGGCCCCGAGTTGGTAATTTCCATATACCTATAAGTTTCAAATATAGTGCGTTTGGTTACCTATCCGGCTAACACAAACGTGAATTGTCAAGTCCAATAGGCCTATTTATAATATCTGCATTCACTCGCAATGCAAGTAATTAATGGTCCATGATGGTGGGGGTCTTTTGGCATAAAGGGACTTAGACAACAGATGTAATAATATATCAGGATAGCATACATTTAAAAAATACTTGTATTCATGGTTTATAGCATGTATCCCCCTCGCGGGTTTATAAAATAGAAGATTTAAAAGTGAGGCTATGAACTCACGTAACATACAGGAAAATCATATTGATGGGAAAAGTTATATCAAGGTGAAAGTTACGCTACATCACGCAACCTGGGTAATATGTCAGTCTTAGGTGATGGATTATGTTAAAAACTTCAATAAGTTTTAATGTATAGTCTTTGATTGATTAATTTATGGAGTATTGTATCACTGTTCGGGCTATCATAATCCAGAGGCCACGCAGTATCGTTTGAGGAGCATTGCACTACCATACTAGAATCCACTAAACCCAGTTTGATCCCAAACCTAGATCGAGTCCTTAAGTTGTCTAGGTTAAATTACTTGGAATAAATCCAAAATAACTTGTTGTAGAAACTTTGTATGTATATTAAAGTGTATGCAGAATCTACACCTTAATACTCTAGAAGCATTATCAATGAAACAGTAATCTTGAACAAACAAAGATATAACCAAACGCTCTAATATTATTAGATCAATAATATGAGTACTCTTAACTTAGTATTAGGGTTACAACCTTGAAGCTTTTCTTAATCGACTTTTACAACTATGAAAACTATGATGATGTGATTGTGTGGTTTTTTTGTGATCTCCTAGAGTGAACTACATACCCTGGGTCTCCTTTTATACACCAAGGAGTCCTAATGGCTTACAATACTGTTCTTAAGTATTTAGTCAAACATATGAAAACAAAACTAAGTATTTAATATTTTCCTAAACATGTAGTCAAATGTATTAAATACTTTCTCATAAATCTTCTCAATCAGCATATAATCTTCTCAATCAGCATTAACTTCAGATGTAATATTCTCAATCAGCATTAATCTTCATAATCAGGATTAACTTCTCAATCAGCATTAACTTCTCAATCAGCATTAATTTTCCATGTAATCTTCACAATCAGCATTAACTTCAGTCTTTTAGCAGTATTAAGTTAGTACTGGCAATACTAACTTTGCTCTAGCAGTACTAAGTTTACACTAGCAGTACTAACTGATTAGTACTGGCAGCATTAACTCAGTTAATACTGTTAGTTATAAACTGAGTACTAAATTATCTTGCAGTACAAACTCTGTCCTTAGGCAGTGTTAAGTATGAAGACTTTAATTCCTAACAATCCTCCCTTAAACTTGATATTCATCTTGTTAATCATCAAGTTTCTTCATTAAAGGCTTCTTGATCCCAACAATCCTCCCCTAAACTTGATGTTCATCTTCTGAATCTTTAAGTTTATGGATAAAAGCTTTATCTTGACTTAGAGGATATAATCAAACACTTATATACTTCTTGTACTGTGACTTGTCATTTTGTTGAGTCAACTCCTGGCTCCTGTCTCTTTCACCATCCAATTGATCCATGCAATTTCTACAGCTGCTTTATAACCAAGTCCTTTCTGCTCTTGTTACCTTTTTGTCTTCAGGGCTGTTTAACCTCACTAAATCTTCCAATTATGTCACTGGGTTGCCATGCACATAAGAAAATCAGACCTTTTTGGGAACCCAAGCCATTACAGACCTGGATTTTCCTCTTGCATCAACATAATCATATCTCTTCAAAGTGATTGATGCACTATTAGGTTTTACAGGATCTCCAAACCTAACATGTGATGCTTTTAACAGGCATTAACCTGTATTCGTCCTAATAGCATAAACACACTGCCTTGGTCCTAGCATATTAACTTGTCTTGATCAATAGCACAAACAACATTAAGATAAATTGTTTAGCAGTAATAAGTGAAATAGTGCCAGACCTAGTTAAGATTTTTTCTTGGAACCATTTGTCATTTTGGATTAGGTTGAGAAAATCTTGAGAATTGTTTGATGGTTCACCTTTTTTGCATTGTTCGCACACTGGTTTTTCCTCCCGTTTAACCATGTTAGCTGTCTCTTTTGTTTACATGTTTTTCCTAAACATGTTATTCAATGTATTAAAATACATTTCTCAAAATCTTCTCATCAGCATATAAACTTCTCAATCAGCATTAACTTCATATGTAATCTTCTCAATCAGCATTAACTTTCCATGTAATCTTCACAATCAGCATTAACTTCTCAATCAACATTAATTTTCCATGTAATCTTCACAGACAGCATTAACTTTAGTCTTTTAGCAGTATTAAGTTAGTACTGGCAGTACTAACTTTGCTCTAGCAGTACTAAGTTTACACTAGCAGTACTAACTGATTAGTACTTGTAGTAAATTTGGTAAGACTCATTTAATACTGTAAGTTTTTATAAACTGAGTACTAAAGTTATGCTTGGCAAGTACAAACTCTGCTTGGCATTTATTAAGTATAAGACTTTAATTCCTAATAATTCCTCCCCCAAAACTTGAATTCATCTTGTTAAGTCATCAATATTCTTCAATAAAGGCTTCGTGATCCCAACATTATGAAAACCAAAATAACAATAGATCGTTTTAAGCATAGTTGTTTAGAACCTTTAAATCTAGTGAAAATATACAATGTTTCATAAGTATAAAAACAAAGCGGAATAAGAACAAAGATATTCAACAAGATTTTACCAAACATTCACCATAGCCCCAATATTATTTGATCAAGATAATACGGTTACATCAATGAACTATAATAGGGATTAAGGAAAACCTTGATTACCTTGAGGCTACACCAACTCTATAGATGTCTACATCTCTAACACTTTGTGTATACATACTTTTCTGGATATATAAAACCTATAACCTGTATCTCTTTATATACTAGAGATATCTAGGTTTACAAGGAACATAATAAATACAATAAGGAAACTAAATCTTTTAAAATTAACTTTATTCATCTTGAGCCATAATCTTTTAGTATCTTCTTATATCTTCCATATTTTGTAGAATATACTCTACCAACTTGAAGAATCTCTTATTGTCGATTTAGGTCCTTTTCCTTTAAGTTCTTCTTGTTTCCATCTTGTTTCATTCTTGTTTTGTCTTATCAACTCATAATAATTCCCAACAATCTTCCCCTAGTTGATAATGACAAAAACTAAATAATCACGAACTTCCCTAAAAGTTAATATATGAATGAAAACTTCCCATAATCTATGCACATTCCACAAGAGATTCTATAAGTTTGCAAATCATCAAATCTTCTTCCCCTTTTTGTCATCATCAAATTGGGGACTAAAGTATACAACTTTGATCTTCACAACTACTAACCAATATTACACTTCTAATCCAAGTATTCCAATGACCCAAAGTTTGCCCTCCATTACCACCTTAAGAAAAATGAACTTGAGCAGTAAAACTTACACTACAGTAGTAACAAAGACTAGCAATTTAGTAAAAACCTTCACCTCGAGCATCATATAAATGGTAAACATTTTAACATTAAGCTCCCCTTAAGACCTATATGTTAGCCCACCATTTCATTGAATCCTTTTAAATCTAATAGACTCAATGTAATGATACTGATGAAGAAAACTAAGTATAACAAACTTGATGCTGAAGTAAAACAACCAAACTTGTGTCTTATATCTTGCACTATCCACGTGACTCCAAACGTATACCCAAACCGATGTATAGGGAGACCGCAATCTCTTGACAATTTATCCTCATCTTCTATGAGACACATAACCAAAGTGATAGCAAATGTGAGCATTGAGCACCATAAGTTAGATCACACACCTTTGCTAGATTTGTCAATTCTTTGTCACAACATGAATGCACAAACAAGTTATCTCCAAATGTATTCAGCCATTTGTGATTATGATAACAGAACACAACAAGATAATTCCAACTTCACCGTTAAATGATGATAAATAATAATCATTCCTGTGTAATAATTAATTTTCAAACAATCCCAAAATGAGCCTTTTAAACGTTTAAGAACATTTAAAAATCATAAACCTTTTGTGTGTGTAAATCCAAAAACCAAAAACTCTCTTCCTGTGTGTGTATTCTGATAACCAAAACTTACCATTGCTGTCCGAGATCTTGTATCAACCGAGAAGAAAAACATATTCTTTGTACGATATCGGATGATACTAACAGTTGAAACATTTTTATCGGACGACATTAGCAGCATTAATATTTCTTTTCTTGAACACGTGTTCACACAATCACGAACCAGCAAGATATATAAACCCAATATCAAATTCAATAGTCAAGTCTCAGTTCACGTTCTATCTATCCATATTAAACACCAACACAATATTGCACGTGATGTACAATTTATTGTTGTTGACTCCATCAAACCAAATTTCCCAATAATAACTACTGATGTTGACTTTCAATAATAACAAACAATATTCTTTTGTTGGCAAAAATATTCCTTTTTAATTATATACTCGGACCATTACAAATATTGGACAAAATCCTCACAAATCTCACGCATGTGCATATCCATGTGATGTACATCCTTAATTAATAAACAATTATCTACATTCACACACATCCTTCTGTTCACGCTAAGAAATAATAAAGACACTTACAATCATGTCAATTCTTTATTCGTGTTTGTTGAACCCATTCCTGACACCAAACTTCTACACGTATGTGTATGTGTGTTTACTCCATGCCACGTTTTGAATCCAATGAAAATCATACCATTCTATTCTTCCATCAAACACAACACGAAAACCACATGGACAGCAGGTACACGATCAGAAACAAAAATAAATCTTTTATTAACTCAGATCGTGCACAACAAATCGAAACTCTTCTTAATAATAACAACAATTTATATCTGTATTGCATACCCATAACAGGTAGAGTGAGATCCTCAAAAAACAAGGGCAAAAAAAAGATCAAATTACTTGATCTTGGCCATCTATATCATTCACATCCAATGGCCATGATTCAATCCTTCACACATATATAATGCAAAAAAAACACACCTCCATCTCATTTATTTGTTTTTTTTTCTCTATCCTAAAAAACACACCTCCATCGGAGGAACACTAAAACCACCGCCGGAAAAAAGTCTGCATCCATAGTACGACCCAAAAACAACGCCACCACAACGGAACACATCACATCATCATCGGAATACAGCGCCACCATCACCACCATCATCACCTACTCTGAAAAACCCTAACATCACCACCCCCATCATCCGAACCCCTAATCAACACCACCATCGCGAAAAAACATCACACCACCATCACAAACCGGAATAAACTGAGATTCAAGTTAATATACAAACCGAAAAGATTAAGAAACATCGCTCCAAATGGGATGAAGAAGAACTAAAGAAGACTAAATGAAGTTATTGTAAGATAGTTTTATGGAAGAAGGTTACAGTTATGAAAGAAGTTACATTGAAATCATCATAAGATTTGTAACAAACTTTCTTGAATTGTATAAAGCGTGAGATTCAAGTAATAAGATGACATTTATACTAGTAAATGGAATCTCATGAGAATCCATTCGTAATAAGCTGTCTTGAATTTGTAATTCAGGTGTCTCATTTATACTAGTGATAAGCTGTCTTGAATTTGTAATAAGCTTGAGATTCAAGTGATAAGCTGACATTTAACTAGTGAATGGAATCCTCCTGAATTCAAGTGGGAATCTCATTGATTCAAAGTGAATCAGTACCTAGTATCAAAAATTGTTCTAAAAATTGGAATCTCATGAGACATAAGTTGTTTTGAATTTGAAATAAAAATGGAATCTCATGCGATTCAAGTGGAATCTCATGAGATTCAAAGTGAATCACTAGTATCAAAAATTGTTATAAAAATTGTCCATTCACTAGTATAAAATGTGTCACTTATTAGATTCCAATCTCAGGTGATTACTATTAAAATATCACTTATTCCCTTAATACATGAGATTCAGGTGGAATCTCATGATATCAAAGTGAATCCTATTGTAAAAAATTGGAATCCTCATAAGACTTTTTGACACCAGTGATTCACTATTGAATCTCTTGAGATTCTACTTGAATCTGCATGAGAATTTCCTTGAAATCTCATGATATTCCACTTGAATCTTTATAGATTAAACTCTGAATCTCATGAGATTCAATGTGATATTATTGTTAAATCAAATAAGATTTCACTCTGAATCTCATGAGATTCAAGTGGAATCTCATGAGATTCAAAGTGAATCACTAGTATAAAAAGTTGTTCTAAAAATTGGATATCATGAGACTTTTGACACTAGTGATTCACTTTGAATCTGATGAGATTCAAATGGAATCTCATGAGATTCCACTTGAATCTCATGAGATTCACTCTGAATCTCATGAGATTCAAATGTGATTTATAGATAAATCAATGTCATTCTTTTTTTATACACATAATGTAGAGAACACCAAGACCAAACTTTATACGAGCAGAATGAAGACACCCTAGTGGATCAATTTAATGGGAGCCTCATGTAAAGGAATTCCATATACATTTGAATGACCTACTAAGGTACAATATATGACGCTTTAGATATTATACAAAATACGCTAAAATGGCTGGTTTTGAAGTTAAAAAAGGAGGCCAAAGGAAAACAAAATCAGGAGCGGTTCAACATAAGTACATTTATTGTAACAAAGAAGGTGTTCCAAAAGGTATTAATATCAACACTCTTGATCCCGAATATAACAAACAAAAAAGGAATACAACAACTCATGCAACAGGTTGCAAAGCTCATATAAGATTAGTTTTGGATAGTGTTTCTGGAAAATACAAGTTAGAGAGCTTTAAACCCAAACACAATCACATGCTTATCCCAAAAGAGTACAAACATTTTACAAAGAAACAAAGAAAGATGAATCAATCAGAAAAAATATTTGTTGTCAAAGCTGCAACAAATAAAATTGGTGCAACACGTGCACACAACTTGTATTGTAGCATGAAAGGCGGGTATGAATATGTTCACGGGACGAGCGATGATTTTAAGAATCATCAAAGGGATGTTAATCAGTTTATAGGTGAAAGTGACGCACAAATGCTTATAACAAATGTAAAACAGAAAAAATTATGTTTTCGAAATTTACATATGAGTATAAGGTGACAACTCTATTGGTTGCCAAGATTTGGGCCGATGAAGTTGCCGAAATGTAACTACAAAGAGTTTGGAGACAAAGTATGCTTTTGATGCAACCTATTCAACAGTCACAATAAGTAATCACTGTTTTTGGCTTTAATAATTAGGCTTATTTTAGGAATCACAAGTATTCCCTTTTTAATCTCTTCTGATTCCCCTTTGATTCTTATGAGATTACACTTGACATCTCATGTGATTTGCTAGTTGAATTCAAGAGATTCCTTCTGTAATCTCATGTGATTCTACTTAAAAGGAATCTCAATCAGATTTCTCTTGTGAATCCCTTTAAATTTTATAAGATTCTACTGGAATCTCATGTGATTCTAGTTGAATCTCAAGAGATTCTTCTGGAATCTCATGTGATTCTAGTACTAACAAAATGATTTTTATATAGGTACAACATGAAGTTTGTACCATTCATTGGCATCGATAATCATGGGAAATGTGTCACAAATGGACGGAAGTGCTTTTACATGAAGATACACAATCAATACACGTGCCTTCTAACGTCATTCCATGTCGGCTTTCTAAAGAAACCAACCATGAATGTGACCGAACAAGTAAGTGAGCCATGAAGAGAGCTATGAAGCCGTTTTTAAGAAATCCAAACACAGACTTTGCATGTGGCACATTATGCAAAAAATTCCATTGAAGGTATTTTTATTCACATAACTATTGAATCTCAGGTGATGTCTCTGAAATATCAAATGATTTATGTTGAATCTCATGAGATTCTCTTTGAATCTCATGAGATTCAGAGTGAATCACATGAGATTCAGAGTGAATCTCATGAGATTCACTCTGAATCGTGAATCTCATGAGATTCAGAGTGAATCTCATGAGATCAGAAAAGATCTCATGAGATTCAAATATTGATCAATCACATGCCTATTTTGTATCTCATGTGATTAAACTAATAACTCTTTTGTTCAAAACAGGTTTGTAAAGAAATATACAATGAAACAGATTTCAAAGAACGTTTTGATAAGATTGTTTAGAATATGTTCATTGAACCATTGACGTTTGAAGAGAAATGGGCACAATTGATTGAGGATTTTGATTTGAAAAAACATAAATGGTTGACAAAAATGTACAATCTTCGAGAAATTTGGATTCCAGCTTATTTTATTGACTCTCCATTATTTGGATTGATGAGGACCACTTCAAGGTCTAAAAGTGAAAACTCGTTCTTCAAGAGTTTCACAAGCCCTGGAGCAACGCTTGTTAGTTTCATGATGTCATATGAATCAGCAATGGAAAGGCAAAGGTATAGGCAAGAGAAATTAGACTTCAACACAATTGATGCAGCTCCAAAGTGTATTACACAATTAGATATTGAACGTCATGCAGCACGAGTATACACTAGGACGATGTTTTTGATTGTTCAAACTGAAATAAATGAAGGTTGTTGGAATTGTACGATTCAAGGTTTAAATATAGATGAAGGTTGTGAAACTGTCATTATTAGAGACAAGAAGCCGAATGAAAATAAATCACTTTTTAACAAAAAAAAGGAAAAGAAGAAGAGAAGAAAACTCAAACAGCGAGAGACTATAAGGTAAGTCTTTATTTGTTTTAAACCTGAATTCTGTAAGTTACTAAATGCACTCTGAATCTCATGAGATTCACTCTGAATCTCATGAGATTTACTCTTAAATCTCATGAGATTCCACTTAATTATTTTTGAATATTTTGTTAATTGTATATTTGTTAATAAAACACAACAAAAAAATTAATAAAAACTTGAACCAAAAAAATTAATAAAAAATTTATATGAATCTCATGAGATTTCCATGAGATTCACAACAGAATCACATGAGATTTACATGGAATCTCAAGAGATTCATATTGAATCTCAGGAGATTTCTCTGGAATCTCAAATGATTGAAGTGGAATCTCAAGAGATTCATACTGAATCTCATGAGATTTCTTTGGAATCTCATGGCTATTTTCTAATCTGAGGTAGTTCTAATAACATTCTTATTACTTGTGTTTTTGTGAGAAAGGTATTAAGAAATATAGAAGATGGTTCGGTGGTATGTACTTGTAGAAATTTTCTCCGATACGGGTTTCTTTGTCGACAATATATTTTGTTGTTCAAGAATCGTGAGATAATGTTATTCCAAAACACTACATTTTGAGCCTGGACAAGGGACGTAATAACCTCCCACTTGTGAAGACAAAAAACAGATATGGTGAAAAAAAATGTAACAATTAGAAAACTACAAATGAGGCAAATTTTTTTGGTGGACGATGCTTTGTATCTGTTGACAAAGATGAAGGAAAGATGGGAACCTATGTAGAAAACTTGAAGAAAACTCTTGGATTACTGAAAGCCGATATGCCGAACCCCCCTTCAAGAGATACTGGAGATGTAATTGAGGGTATTTTTTCAATAACAAAAACCAATGAAATTGAAGTGCAAAATCCAACAAAAGCTGTGAACAAAGGAGAACATTTGAAGAAAGGAGAACGTTTAAAGAGTGAACGAGAAAAAGCGATTACAGGTGCAAAGAAAAAAGTAAGGCCTTGTGGATTTTGTAAAGTGAAGACAAACGAACATACCAAAACAACTTGTCCACTAAATCCAAAGGCAAGGAAAAAAAGAAAGGCGTCACCGGTTACTGATGTTTGAACACATTTTTATTATTCAAATACTTATCTGATGTTTGAACATACTTATCTGATCTTGTTCAAATTAACTTATGGTTATGGAATTATTCTTGTTTCATATTTGAATTCTTTTAGTTACTTACATAATTTAAATAACCTAATATTTTGAATCTCATGAGATTACACATCTTAATCTCAGAGATTCACTTTGAATCTCATGAGGATTCATGTTTGAAAGGCAGTCTAAAACATTACATAATTAAAATGAGATTCTCTATGAATCATATGAGATATGACTGAATCTCATGAGATTCACACTAAATCTCATGAGATTCACACTGAATCTCATGAGATTCACTGAACCAATTTATTTTTGAAAAGTCTACACAATTACTTAAAAACAACATAAAATGATAGATTCTAAAAGAAACAGAGTTACTGCAACACAATAATCAGACTACCATAATCAATCATATCAGACTACTCCAAATTGTTCAATCATATAAGACTACAATAATCAATCAGACTACTCCAAATTGTTCTACCATAATCAGACTACCACAACAAAAGAAACTGATTTAGTGAAACACAGCCAAAAAGTTCTATCTACCATAATCCAACCTACCGACACTGTAACACAACGATATCAATTGTTTTATGCGATCACGCTACTCCCTATCTTAATTGCAACAATGATTAGCGATATCTTTTTTCAGAATGACCTTTTTAGTCAAACCCCTTTGCAAATTCAACCATCTTCTCAGGGACTGCAAATTGATCTTATGGCAACAATATCTTCGTTGCAAAACTTAAAATCTATCGCCTCAGGATATCAAGCTGCAACTGCGAACTCGACAGTGAAGCCCACAACAAAAATCAAGCAGTCACCGATAAAATTTTCCATATGCAGCATGTAAAAATTCCACAATCATAAAAATTCTCCTTAGTTTTCTACTTCAACTTTAGGATTGTGTGCTTCACTCTAGCAACCGTAGCATACCTAGGGTGACCATACAGCTTCAAATGCCGAGAAAGCTATTTTACCAAGTCAATGCCACTTAGAGCCAAGCCCCCAACATTATCCTTAAACTGGGCTGAAACTTCTGCTGCAAAACTTTTCCATTTTTCTTCGTAGGTAGACAAGGTCCCATCAAACATGGACTTTGTCTGTATACAATAAGTAAAAAAATTGTTATGAACAATAAATAATTGTATAGTAAAATACATTTATTTAAGACACTTACAATACAGCCCGTTGGGAAAAAATGCCTTGATAAAGATCCATCCTTTCTAAAACGATCTTCATAGTTAAGAATCTCAGCCCAACAATCAACTACATTCGCGTCAATACACAAGCCCGGTGATAATGTTTCCATGTTCAATCGAATTCCAAATACTTTTTCCTCACCAGAAGTTGTTTCAAACACAGTTTCACTATACAAAAGCATAAAAAAATGATGAACACATGCAAGATAATTGACTTATACTAACATAATCACATGAGCTTTTAAAACATCACATGAGATTAAAACAAAATCTCATGAGATTCAAACTGAATCACATGAGATTCTAGCATAATCACATGAGATTCAAAAGGAATCTCTTGTGATTCTTATTGAATGGTGCCTTATATAAAAAAATAAACATGTAAACTTACATCTTGTCGCGCTGCATCGCGAACAAACTTGTTCCAATCATAAACTCAGACCTATTAATTTTTGGTAAAACCTTTGTCTTTTTGTTCATATAAGGAGATAGGAGGTACGAAGATGGTTTCACCATTCGTTTATTAGGACTCGGGCTTGCTTTTGAATGACGTGTAACTAATCTTTCTGGAGTAACTGTGCCTTCATTATTTCTCCGCATATCTTCAGCAACTGCATCCAGCGCATCACCCTGGAAAAAAAAGATTTAATTAAAAAAAAGAAATCAATGGGAAAAGAAATAAAGTGGGATTATGTTCAGAATATTACATATAGATATTCATCAACTACACAGTCAATATGTTCTAAAACAAAATCTGAATTTGCATCAATCCACTGACTTAAAGACTCAGGTGTATACGTGATCTCATCAGATTCTTCAACAACATTTTCTTTTGTCGTTGCATCAACTTCTTTTGTCGTTGCATCAACTTGTTTCTCGTTGCATCAACTTCTTTTGTCGTCTCAGGCATCAACTTGTTTCTCAATAGACTTACACCTCCATTCCATATCACATCCCCATTACCAGCTGCATCATAATTCCAGTGCAATCTCCCCAACCATCATCATCATTTCTAGAATCCGCTTTGTCTCATCCCGATTCACATCCTATCACCCCTAGCCATCATCATCCCCATTACATCCCCATCATCATCTTCACCATCTACATAATCATAACAACATCAAATGACAATAGGATCTTTAATACACTAGAACATTCTTTTCTTGTGATGTTCAACGAACTTTCATCACCTTGATAATCGGAGTTAGATTTTCACTAATTAAATCTTCTAGACGGAACTCATTCCTGACGAATTGAGGCAAGACTTTTTTCAGCTCTTTTTAAACAAATCCGTATTTAATTCTGTTAGCCTTCAACAATATTGAGCTCGAACAAGGAAGTTCGTTCAATATATTAGGTCTACGGGTCACTTAATTAATTATATGTTTTCAGAGGCTAGAATGGGTATAAGGGACTTTTTTAGTAATTAATATTGTATGTGTAATGGGCCTAAGCCAGGTCAATCCCCAAGCCCATACCTACTGAAAGCCATAGCTCATTAGGGTATTTAAACCATTTTCCGAATGGAAAATGGTGTTGATTTCTCAATTGTTCATATGTTCACATTTGCAAGAAATTCAAACCATCTCATTTTTCCTCTCTTTATTTCTCTCTATAAACTATCTCTCTAATTTTCTTCCATATTTTTTCTTCATTCTTATTTTTCTTGTTACCATGGTGAAGTGAAGGTGATTTTGGGTTCCGACATTTGGTATCACTCGCCACGGGTGGGTTTAGTGTTTTTGTTGTGGTAACTTATTTTGAGCTTATTGGTCACGGCTTATAAATGGATTATTGCGATCGCGTATTTGGTGCTTCAAATTTTTTTTCTTCTTTCTCGTTTGCAAAACCAAAACTAGCATTATTAGAACTTGTTTGAAATTTCATTTAGGGCGTTTTTATACTAGTGTTATTTAGGGCCTATCAACAGTATTTCATTTTTCACTTCTTGTGTATAAGTTGATACTTCACGTGGCCTATTTTCTATCCTAGTATTAATTTTTTTCCTGTGCGAGATTTTTGTGGAATCTCATGAGATTAAAGTTTGAATCTCATGAGATTCAAAGTGAATCACATGAGATTAGACAGGATCTCATGAGATTAATGTTTGAATCTCATGTGATTCATGATTGAAGGCAGTCTAAAACACATACCTCTTTCTCGAAATTTTCTACAGAACCAATAAACCTTCTGCATCTTTCACCTCAGTTTCGGTCCAGTCGGAATTAAGATCTAAAAGACCGACCACACGCTTTTTAAGTTCCAGCTCTTGCCTTTGTCTCATCAAGTTTGGATGTCCAAATTTTTAACCACCTGGGGGGGGCCGTCTTTTTTTTTGTTGCGAACAACGGAGGAAATCTTTCGAAAATCGATGAAATTAGATATAAACGTGTTAAGAAAAAGATGAAAAAACAAAAATTAGCTAATTTTGAAACATGAAAAAGAACATTTAGTAGAATTTAGAAACTTACAATAAGAAAGGTTAATGGACCGAGGTAATTATTAGTTCATTTTGGAAGTTTACTGTCTCAAAGACAGTCATAAACATATCCACACCAATCAATATCAGAAATCATTGTATCTTCCCGAACGCGTTTAACAACATCCAGACAAATCTTGCCTTTCAACCCATCAGCCTTACACATTGTGTTAGTAACAAAGTAAGAAAAATTACTTAAAAAGAAAGTCATTTTCATTGTACTTATGAGGCAATGAAATTGTATCTAGTTTGTAAAGAAAGACAATTTTCATTTAGCACTAATTTGTATAGCTGTAGATAAAACGATTAATCAACATTTTCTTGTTTTTCTTTAATTGGTTATAGGTGGGGATAAACCAAGTAATTTGTATAGCAGTAGGTTAAGGAATAATAACCTAATTTGTTCTTCTTTTGTTGTTGTCGTGTAGTAGTATATCAAAAATTTGTAGATCGTAAGTTGTTGGTGTGTAAGCTTTAATTATTGTGACCGGTATTAGTTTTTAGATATTTTGTTGATTAATTTTTATTGCTAATATGACTTATCTAATTTTTTTGTTTTTGTTCGAGACAGGGATTGTGTTTTGGTGCTTTAATTATGAAGTTTAGTTTATCTGGTCACCGCAAACATACATGTTTTTTGAAGGCGTGCATATATGTTCTAATGAATTTGATGAGAAAGCGCAACGTGCATATATGTTCTTAGAAGACGTGCACATATGTTCTGATGAATTTGATGAGAAAATGAAGAGTGGACACATATTTTATTTAGAAGATGTGCATACATGTTGTAATGATTTTGATAATACTTTTGTTTTGAATTGTATTTTATTTAATATCAAACAAAAATAATGATATTTATGTTCTTTATTTGTTAATTTAGAGGTTACATATATGTGTTTATATTTTTGGTTATAAAGTTTGAAGATTAAAGAATGTACAATAGAAACATATGTGCAATTGACAAAAGTTCTATAAAGAACAAGGTCTAAAAAAACAAATAAGTCAATCCTGACCATTCATTTCATCTAAATTGGATGGTCACGATTTGATACATCTACCCACCCAATACCCCTGTCTCTCACCTCTCATTTCATTTCAATTTACACAGTCTCTAACCACCCACCTCTCACCATCCATCGGAACCCTAACAACCATCCATCGGAACCCTAACAACCGTCGCCAACCACCCACCTCTCACCGGAACCCTAACAACCATCCACCCACCCCCACATTAAACCATAACAAACATCGCCGGAACCCTAACAAATTAATCAAACCCACACAAACCCTCGCCGGAAACATCACAAGCCATCATCTACCCACACACACATCATCTAACCACCCCCAAATTAATCAAACCCTAACTATTTTTTATTCAAATGGACATACGAGAAGAACTAAGACTATCTAAGATGTCGTCTGGTATATACTTCTTTTTATCTTCTTTTTTTTGCTTTTTTTGCTTATTTTTTGTGCTTATTGTGTTTTTAGGGTTGTTGCTTATTTTTTTTGCTTATTATCAGTGTTTTGTTGTTTATTCAGTTTTTTGTTGCTTATTTTTTATGCTCATTGTGTTTTTAGGCTATGTAAATAGATCAGACATAAGTTAGATAGATCATAGATCAGACATTGTTGTTCTAAAGTTAGTTTATTGTGTTTTAGATAGATGATATATCAAACATTGTTGTTCTAAAGTCATGAGATTCTACTGTGAATCTCATGTGATTGTTATAAGCTCATTAGGTCATTTTTTTGAGCTTTTGAGTGTTTTAAATTAGGGAATTTGTTACTGATTCTGTTGTGAATCTCATGTGATTGTTATAAGCTCATTAGGTCATATGCTTAATCTGT
>BQNB010016766.1:0-71099 GCA_026074375.1 Tanacetum coccineum | reverse complement strand
GGTGAATCCGAAGACGAAGGAACTATCGAAGAAATTATCCGGAATTATTATGATTGTAAAGATGGTGAAACTACACCAAGATTTGAAGTTTAGTTAGCAAAAAAAAAATCTTTAACACCCTCAATTTAAAACAAGATTCGGGTCCAACAATAAGGTGTTAATAATAAGTACAATAGTCAATAAATTATAGGGGACGACTCGAAAAGAGACGTTATAAAACATATTCCATTCCATTAAAAAGTTCAGAGTGCCAGCGTTGTCCCAGCATAAGACTAATAAGATACAAGTGTTCAACCAAATATAAAAACATTGTTTTGAGGAATGGAAATCATTTACTTTAACAAAAATCATTCTTAAGCGCAACTTCCTCCTCGATCCCAGCTCTAAGTCCTTAGCTTTGATTACCTGAGATAAACATGCTAAAAAGTCAACGAAACATTGAGTGAAATTCATAGGTTTATGTAAGCATAAAGATTTAGAACATAAATATTTAAATCATTGAAAACTTGTAGATCAAACAAGTTTTAATTAATAATGCATTGAGCTCGTGACAACCGATCCCTTTGACGAGATAAAAATGTAGTTTGCCCTAAAAGATTAGGTATTATTGCTATATACCTATAACATCTGAGATAATATATATGTTGCAAGTGGGTGTTCCAAAAGGATTCAAACCCCGGACGGGGAGTCACCCCATAGGCCTATTTATTACCATAGCGTCTACCCATCACAGGTAGTTAACGGTTCATGATACTAGGGTCTTTAGCAATAGGTACTCAAGCATTAAGCATACAATTCGGGTCCAGCATACTAAAAACAATTTATGTTTAATTTTATAAAAACAAGCATGTATCTCCCACGCGGGTTTTAAGAAAACAGTTAAAGTAGTAAAGGTGAGGCTATGAACTCACCGTGAGTAGAAGATCAAATGAGAAATCAATGTTTAAATCAAGTAAGATTATTTATCATTAATCATTCAATATGTCTATGTGTTGTGTGATTGATTTATCTTCTTGCTTCCTTTATAACATGTGAGGCTAAACCCTATTTTGTATTTACTTATGATTGCATGAAAGTTGGATTGTAGATCCTTTTACTGTTGCTTCTTGTTGATGAGTGTGCGCGTTAGGCCTTAGAAAACCAGCTTTTGTCTGTATCACTGTTGACACATCTAGGGAAACGCGAGTGCGTAGAAAGGATACCACAGGGTAACATTCTTCATACTACCTTGCCCCTTATATGGTTGATCCCTCTTAAGGTATTTCATATACTCTTAGGGGCCTTGTAATAGTCTTCATACTACCTTACTTGTTCTTTGCCTTAATGGAATATTAAATAGACGACGGATTCATGTAATTCGTTCATAACTTAGGAAATACTTACACAAATCATTAGAAGACTCCAACAATTAGCCGAGACCTAAAAAATGAGAAAAATACAAAAAAAGATAAAGTTTGAAGATAATCGTTTCGCAATTACCGAAGGAATTACACGAAGGATCGATTATTCGTTGATACGTCTAAAAAATCAACGATGTAGAATATTGTACAAGTGGAAGATATCGCCACTTGCCTTGTAGAGTATGTAAGGTTTTGGGAATATTGGGAAGTTGACCGTTACAGGAACGCCAACTTAGGTTGTTGATCTATTATCAAGACATTGTAAATAGCTGTGTCTTTATCATGGTAACGGTAGGGAATAAGTGTCTAGCAACTTGTATCTTAAGTCTTAATCTATTTGTTTCTTGATTTTTATTTAACAACAATTTACTTCCCTCTCACCTTTGGCGGCGCTGTCGGGGAATAGTTAGGTTTTGATCATAGTTTAGCTTAGTTCTACTTGCTTAGATCCTTTCAAGTAAGAATTTAATTTCCGCATATTATCTTTCTCGTAGTCTATCTTTTCTTTATGTTATTTGTTTCGTAATCATTCCTCGGCAACCACCGTATGGGAGATAAGAATCATATCCGTACTCTTGAAGACTACTCCAAACCAAGCCAAGAGGGCTACATGAATACCATTGAGCTCCATGTAGGGAACAACGTGGTACCTCTTTGATCTGACACCATACGGTTGGTGAAAAACGGATGCTCATTCCACAGACTTCACCCCGAGGATCCAAACCAACACCTCAAGGATTTCTTAAAACTTATGGACTCACTTGACCTTGACGGCAAAAACAGGGAAAAATGCGCTTGTGTTTATTTCAATTTTCCTTTCTTGATCAAGCTAGCAACTGGCTTGAATGTCTTCCAGCAGGATCCATCACCACATGGGAGGATCTTACTACTCGTTTCCTTGCTCAATTATTTCCATCGGGAAGGACTGCAAAACTCCACAATGATATCCTGATGTTCCAACAACATCATAGAGAATCTCTATCAGAAGCATCGACTCGTTTCAAGGACTTACTACAAAAAGTCCCTCATCATGGCGTCGACCTTTGGCTCTAAGTCTAAATATTTTATAACCATGTCAATCCCGTCACAAGATGAACCATTGACCAATCAGGAAACGCCAAAGAATCCTGGGCATTATTAGAGAACCTCGCCCTCTATGACAACAAAAGTTGGAACGACCCAAGGCATTTCGCTAAGCTAGTCAAGGCAATCACTTTGCCTCAATATGTCCTGAGTACATCCGATCGCCCGTCTAATCGAGCTCGAAAATCAAGTCCAACGCTTGATGGAAGCTCATCTTGCTCTGACACAACCTACTCAAGTGAACAAAATCACTACCTCATGTGAGATCTGCAGTGGTCCCCACGACACTCAGTATTGCATGGAAGATCCTAAGCAAGCCTTTGTTGAATACGCATTCCTCGCCGTTACCGATGTAGCCAGAGGTAAGTGGTATTTTTTTAAAACAAAAACTTTTCAAGCCCAAAAAAAAAAAAACAATCTTGATGACACCTATGATCCATCATGGAGAAGTCACCCAAACCTTAGGTGGAGACAACCCCAAAATTCTCAAAATAATTTTTCAAACCCACCTAACCGGTTCCAACCCAACGGTTCAATCCTGAACCGTTCCTTCAACAACCGTCCTCAAAGCTTTAACAATCAATCAAATCTAGAAGGATTGGTATCCAACTTCATGGCATCTCAAGACGCTAGGCTGACCAAGTTTGAAGCTGATTTCAAACAACAACAAAGTGATATGACCAACAAAATTGACACAGTATTGAAGGCCATCACTGATCGTATAGCAGGAGCACTACCCAGTGACACAGTTAAAAACTCGAAACTGAGTACTTTCTTAGTTTTGTCTACTCGTTCTTACTCGACAATTGATCCTCGGTGCTCATCTCACCCCTCCACCTCAATCAATGCTATCAAGGCACATTCTAAAGAGGCAAACATTTCCCAAACAAGCCTGCTGCAACCTGGGATGGAAATCAAAACGCAACAACTAGAAGAACCTGCACCGACCCTTAAAGATGAATTCTAGGATTTGCATCTTAACCCGGTTATCGAAGTCTTAGCTCACACTCTGATCTATAACGTTATATTGGATAAATACGTGGAAAGCTTAGAACTAGGCAAAAATGGGTCAGCGTTTGTCCAAAGAGAAATACCAGCAAAGATGGAAGACCTCAGACTATTCACTCTACCTTGTGGATTAGGGGACTTTGAACCTTTCAACACCTTGGCTGATTTAGGATCGTGCAACATAATCCCACTTTACCTCTTCAAAAAGCTCAACATCGGACTATTGGAAGAGACTGACCATATTTTCGGATTAGCTGACGGGACCAAATCCTACCCCGTTGGAATTGTTAAAGACGTAAAAGTCCGCATAGAGAGCTGTAAAACTTCTTGTAGAAGTACCTTACGACAACCGCATCAAGTTTTTGGCGTTGCTGTCGGGGATTCCTAGCTACCACCAACGCAGTTTGATGAGGTGTCATTTTATACACTTTTTCGAGGTCATTTAACCCCCTAAATCATGCATTTATGCCCAAAATAGGTACTTAATCGTTCTTTTTTAGGTATTTAGCATTTGGAAAGCATTTGGAGAAAATACACGTGACTTGGGCTCATTTGGAGAAGAAACGGACAAGACTACGAACCAACACCAATACTCTTCAAGATTTAAAGTCTTAGAGCCTGGAGACGATGTCATCATTTATACACGACGCCGTCACACTTCATCTAGTGATCGCGTCACAAACAATCCTCTGGGAATGAACAATTTGTAGTTTTGTAAGTAGTCAAAATAGTGATTTATAAGATGGATTAATATGTGATATGGTATAAACGAGTTGGAATTTAACCCGCGCGTTGCGGCGGGGGCAGTACGTTTTTTTTATAAATAAAGTTTATTATATAGAAAGTTGTAAATAAATAAAAGCTCGTTTTGTAAAGTTTTTTTTTCAGTTTGGGTCGGTGTTTTTTATTTATTTTTTTTACTTTGGGCCAAATTTACGTATGTCAGAAACATTGCAATATTGGGCTCGTTTTGTTCACAATTCGAAGACCTTTCCGCGTGTATTTTTCCGCGGGTATTTTTTGATCTGAATGAATCGGTAGATATGTGTTAATAAATAAAGTTTATTATATAAAAAGTCGTAAATAGGTAAAAGTTAATGGTCCGTTTTGTAATTTTTTTTTACGTTGGGCCAGATTGGGGGAAATTTTTTGGGCCAGATTTTGGGCTAGTACTGTGGTACTGTAGCATGTCACTGTAGCACAATGCAATTTTTTTTTTGAGTTTGGGCCAGATTTGGGCTAACTGGCCCGACACTGTAGCAGGTCAAAGTTTGGTCAAATATTTGTGAATTGTATTATAGGTTAATAAAAGGCATTTGATAGCCGTATCAGTAAATAACAATCAAAATTTTGCTCTATATCAACACTTTATGTTACTTTACTTACGTAGTACTATTATATATGCTAACTTGCTACTATGTGATTGTGGGCATTAATATGGGGAATATATTTGGATGGAGTTAACAATATTAAAGCGGTATCGTGGAACGATTTTCCAAACGGTTCAGTGCTTTTTTTTCAAATTTCATAATCTTGCTTGTCTAACGTAGCGGGTGGAACCGTGGTATGAGCGTTTTCTGAATTTTTTGGTGTCGTGTTTGTTAGTTTGTTTTTATTTCAGATAAATAGAGAGTTCGTTACACATTCAATCACAATTACACAACTCACATTCTTAAGCAAAAAAAAAACTCTCAAAGCAAAAAACCGCTTTTTTTCACTTAATGGAACTCAATACAGTTAAACTACCACAGTGTTGTTTTCAAGTGCACGACGATTCTTCAAAGTTTTATCAACCACCCAAAATGTCACCACCCCTAATAACGGAACAGGGAATGCAGACATAAGTTTTACAAATGTCAAGATATAAGATCATAACATACAAGGTTGCAAAGATTAGTTTTTCAATAATTCACCCATTTACATTTTAGGATCTGAAGGACACAAGTCTCTAGATAACACACAACCAACGAGTGTACGCCTTTGATCATTTCTCCCGATTTAACACTTTGGTTGAAACAACACACCTGAAAAATGATATTAAAAAAGGTCTAAATACAAAGTTGGTGAGCTGTAGGTTTGATAAACCCACTTGGTCTGTACCATAGTTTCAAAAGTGTACATTGTGCGGCATATATGACAGTGAATACATGCAATAAATTAGATTAAATCCCAACATTAGCAACTCCTTGTCATCATAGATCCATTTGATTCAGACAAACATAGCTACTCAACATAGCAATCTTGCCATATATTAAGCACAAGTTTTCTCCGAACCCTAAAGCTACATTGGAGCGGTTATAAGAGTGGCGGAAGAAGATCCACAAGTTCACAAGATCACAAGATCACAAGATCACAAGATCAAAAGATCACAAGTTCACAAGATCACAAGATCACAAGATCACAAGATCACAAGATAAGATCCACATAGTAAGTTCAACCAAAACTTATGTCATTCATATAGCAGTCAAAGGCACATAGCATTGTCCAAAAAGATAAAAAGTTTCGCACAGTAATGAAAACAAGTTCAAAACAGATTTGAGTATCATTTTAACCCAACAAAAAAGAGTTAAAAAGTGGAGGCTATGAGACTACTCAAAAGATGATATATCTCAACAGACTAACCTTACACAAAGACAACGGTACCCGGCCAGACCTAATTATAAGTTTCCTTAGTATTTATGTTTCACCAAAATTGTCTTATTTGTACAATCATTTGCATTAAAGTTTCGCTTAAAAAGTTTCTATTATTGTTATGAAAAGTTTGGTATCATGGTTGTGTGTGGTAACTAGGTAAGATGACTCGATTCACTTGGGCTAAGCACGATACTAACACATGGAGTCCTAGAATAGAGTTAACGAATATATGGAGACAGGAATGTCTCAGATGACAATGACGAATCCTACCGAGAATGTGGTTAGGATTACTAAAGACTGGAATAATAATGAATACAATCACTGATGGCATTCGTATAAATGATTATCTCTATTAATAATATTTGTGTAATTCGTCTCTTATCGAGGTCCTAAAAAGGTTATGTTTAAATCTCTCCTTATATTAGTTATGTTTGAACCCTATGGTTTCACTTGATAACTGTACGATCTAATAAAATCTAATTTCGTCCTTTTGTCGGGATAAAGTAAGAAAATAGGTCTTTTTCAAGATATTTTTCTTAGTGTGACAATTTTATAAATTTTGGCATGACGTTTGTTTGTAAGAGTTGTTCCAAGGGTTTCAAACAATAATTTTAAACACTTTCAAATTCGACATTTCTCACATAAATACAAGTTTAGTTATGGATCGATCGTCAGAAAATCGCATTTCAAAGGATTATCCAAATTGTTTCTTAGTTTACCCGAGTGTGATGGCTCCGTAGATGTTCGCCATCCATTATGTGGTCAATTTTCTTGTTATTTGGTATTGAGCCCATTATGGCCCTTTATAAAGTTTCTCGACTAAGCCGTAATTCGTCAATATGTTTATTTATTTATTGGGCCTTTTTGGCCCTATTTAAGGTCCACTAATTTATTAAGTTTTAATATGTCAAAATAGTTTACCAAATATCTTAACAAGTTCATTAAGTTCTTTTAGTTTCACCAAATAAGTTGCCAATAAGCTAAAATATAGTTCAAGAGAATAAGTTGAGACCAAAGAAGCTCAAGATAAGTCGCGGCTTATCTTGGCTTATTGGGCCGAGGCCCCCAAAGCCTAAAAATAAGCATTTAATCCCCAAAATAAGTTAATAAGATATAGAGAGCATAAAGATCTCATGTCAAAAGTAATAGTTAACGAAAAATAAGCCGTAGCTTGTTACCCCTTGTTGGGTCGCGAGCCCAATAAGCCCAAAAGCTTCACAATATACTCAAAATAGATCCATTTGTATCAAAACCCTTTTTAGTTCTCCCCATAAGCTTCAAAAAAGTTAGAAAATATTCGATAATATAAGTCAGAGTTAATAAGCCCTTACTAAGCCGAGGCTTATTATTCTTATTTGGGCCGTGAGCCCAATAAGCTCAAAAGTCTCCAAATAAGCTAGAAATAGTTTGGTAAGTTCAAAACTAAATAAATTTCTGATGAGGTGTCATTTTATACACTATTTCGGGGTTATTTAACCCCCTAAATCATGCAAATATGCCCAGATTATGTGCTTAATCGTTTGTTTTTAGGTTTTTAGCACTTGGATAGCATTTGGAGGAAATACACGTGACTTGGGCTCATTTAGAGAAGAAACGGACGAGATTACGGACCTACACCAAATTCATGAAGAAATATTGTTCTCAGAGCGTGGAGATGGCGTCGCAGGCATAAAGCGACCCCGTCGTGATCCATATAGTGATGACGTCAGAGATTTAGTGATGGCGTCAAGACGTGGCTGACTTAATTAGGATCTAGAATCATCCACGTAGCGACTGCGTCAAGATTACAACGCGACGCCGTCGCAGCGATATCTCTATATATACTAAACTGATTTTAAGGTTTTAGGGTGTAACTTTGTATAACTTATGGGAGACGAATCCTAGCTCTTGTAGCAGCCTCATAGGTCTTTTTTAGGGCCTCAAAACCCTATTGTACTACCTTGAATCCATGTTTTAATCCAAGTAAGGTTATTTATCATTAATCATTCAATATGTCTATGTGTTGTGTGATTGATTTATCTCTTTGCTTTCATTATAACATGCGAGGCTAAACCCTCCTTTGTATTTGCTTATGATTGCATGAAAGTCGGATTGTAGATCCTTTTACTGTTGCTTCTTGATTGATGATTGTGCGCGTTAGGTTCTAGAAAACCAGCTTTTGTCTGTATCGTTGTAGACACGTCTAGGGAAACGCGAGTGCGTAGAAAGGATACCATCGGGTAACAGTCTTCATACTACCTTGCCCCTTTATATGGTTGATCCCTCTTAAGATATTTCACATGCATTTAATGTACTCTTAGGGGCCTTGTAATAGTCTTCATACTACCTTACTTGTGCGTTGCCCTAACGGAATATTAAATAGACGGCGGGTTCGTGTAATCCGTTCATGACCTAGGAAATACTTACACATATCATCACAAGTGTGACAAGGCAACATGATTAGGAGAAGCAATCTGATAAGTAGTGCATGATTAAGTAAATACATTTAATTATCATAAAGTTATCACCAGTAGATTAGATATTAGTTTAGTTATTAGTTAAACAAACCAACCTCTCAAACCATCGATTTACTTACTTTCCTATAAATATAAAAACACAAAAAGAATCTTCTCTAAACTCTTAGAATTCTGTTAGACCGTGATCAAGCCTTCCCAACCTATTCCCCTAGAGAACGATAACAACCCCCCCGAGTCTTGCCTATACTACTACTACAACGGTTAGGTACTCTGCCTAGGGAGTTGTAAAACTTCTTGTAGAAGTCCCTTACGACAACCACATCAAGTTTTTGGCGGCCGCTACCCAGGGAATGTTAGTTTTTTGATAATAGTTAACTTATACTCGCTTGAATCCTTTTAAGTGAGAATTTAATTTCCGTATATTAGCTTTGTCGTAGTATATATTTTCTTTGTATTATTTATTTTGTAATCCATTCTCATCAACCACGATGAGAGACGAGAATCCTATTCGTACTCTTGGAGACTACCCCAAACCTAGCCATGAGGGCTACATGAATACCATCGTAGCACCTCGTACAGGAACAACGTGGTACCTCTTTGATCCGACACCATCCGGTTGGTGCAAAACAGATGCTCATTCTATGGACTTCAGTTCGAGGATCCAAACCAACACCTCAAGGATTTCTTAAAACTTGTGGACTCACTTGACCTTGACGATGAAAATAGGGAAAGAACGCGTCTGCGTTTATTTTAATTTTCCCTTCGCCATCAAGCTAGCAACTGGCTTAAACGTCTTCCAGCAGGATCCATCACCACATGAGAGGATCTTACTACTCGTTTCCTTGCTCAATTCTTTCCACCGGGAAGGACCGCAAAACTCCGCAATGATATCCTGATGTTCCAACAACATCATGGAGAATCTCTCTCAGAAGCATGGACTCGTTTCAAAGACTTACTACAAAAATTCCCTCATCATGGCATCGACCTTTGGCTCCAAGTCTACATTTTTTTATGACCATGTCAATCCTGTCACAAGACGAACCATTGACCAATCGGCCGGTGGTAAGCTTCGTGACCGAAACGCTGAAGAATCCTGGGCATTATTAGAGGACCTCGCCCTCTATGACAACGAAAGTTGGAACGACCCAATGGATTTTGCTAAGCTGGTCAAGGCAATCGCTTTGCCTTAAGATGTCCCGAGTACATCTGACCGCCATCTCATCGAGCTTGAAAATCAAGTCCAATGCTTGATGGAAGCTCATCTTGCTCCGACATAACCTACCTAAGTAAACAAAGTCACTACCTCATGTGAGATCTGTAGTGGTCCTTACGACACTTAGTATTTCATGGAAGATCCTGAACAAGCCTTTGTTGAATATGCATCATCGCGTACCGATGAAGTGGAAGGTAAGTGGTATACTTTTAAGCCCGAGCAAAACAATTTTGGTGACGCCTATAATCCGTCATGGAAAAGTCACCCAAACCTTAGGTGGAGACAACCCCAAAATTCTCAAAATAATTTTTCAAACCCACCTAACCGGTTTCAACATAACGGTTCGATCCCGAACCGTTCCTTCAATAACCGTCCTCAAAGCTTTAACAATCAATGAAATCTTGAAGGATTGGTATCCAATTTCATGGCATCTTAAGACTCTAGACTATCCAAGTTTGAAGCCGATTTCAAACAACAGCAGAATGAGATGACCAACAAAATTGACACAGTGTTGAAGGCCATCACCGATCGAATAGTAGGAGCACTACCTAGAGATATGGTTAAGAACCCAAAACTGAGTACTTCTCCAGTTTTATCTGCACGTTCTTACCTAACAATGGACCCGCAATGCTTAACCCATGTCCATGGTTCGATCAATGCCGTCACGATCCATCCCAAGCAACAAAGCGACTCCTATGATGATAGAACTGAAGAGAATGAGGAAGAAGAGAAGGTCAGCCTAGAAAATATCAATGTCGACCCTTCCATGTCACTCGATCCATCAGTTTCATTTATCAGCAAAAAGTCCTCAAACTCAATTCATTCTTCGAATCGCTCGGGTTGGTTCCCTAATCATCCAGCACCGAACTTGTTAGCACCAAAGGGGATGACGACGACGTAATGTTTATTGAAATAGTCAAGAAGTACGACGATTCCCATGAAGAGGAACCCGAAGCGGGAGAACATGAGGTGGATTATTTCGACATATTCCTGACTAGGAGTGAACTCGCATATCACAAGTACCTCATGTGTGGCCTAATCCCTTCGATATTTCTAAGGAACCCGAATATCATGGAAGGTTGCCCATCAAACCTCAAGATACCATGTAACATTGGGCATGTGCATATGGAAAAATCTTACATTGACCTTAACTCCCCTCTAAATATCATGACCCGAATGATGTATAATTGGATCATGAGAAGAAAACTTGACCCTAGGGAAAACTCAAATAGAGGAGTTAGAAATTTCATAGGAAGGATCAATGGAATGCATGTCTTCGTAGGAAACTTCACCTATATAGTACGACTTCAATGATTGTAGAGGATAATATTCATATAGACCCCTAAGGTTGGTGCACCACTAGTGACTATAAGGAAACCTTTTGTGGAAATATCCAACAATGCCTCATTACCCACCGAAGTGCTTGTAAGATTCATTAAACGAGACCGATGAAGTTGCCTATAAGATGGCCCCATAAATAGGAATAAGTACACTCACAATCAGACTTAGAAAAAAGTAGAAAGAACACACAAATCAGTCTACTTAGGAACGAAAAAGACAAGGAGAGGAGTGGATATGTAATGAGCAAAAATGAGAAATTATTAGGAATGCTTAAGCTTAGACCGAATATAACTAGAATGGACAATGCAAGAGAGTCACGTAAGGACGTGTGACTTTATGTCTAGCCTACAAGACTCGTAAATAAAGAAAAGCGCTTTTGGGAGCAACATAAATATTTACTTTCCCCGCCATAATTAAGTGTCTTGTGTTTTCAATTCTTTAATTATTTATTTTATTATGTTATAATTATTTGTAATCATGCTTTATTTTGTTTGTAACTTCGTCTTATTACAATCAAAGGTATTTTCAATAAAATAAGTGTAGGGGAAATTTCATTTTTAAGAACCAAATCAAACAGTTAAAATAACTTGCACAGATTAATCCCGTCAGTTATGAGTCATAGAATGAATTGTTAAATCCTCAGGTTGTTATGCAACATTGTTGTACAGAAAATTAACTTTAGTAAGAAATACGCAGGAAAATTTTCATCAAAATGAAAAATTGAGTTTTCACAAGTATGAGATGGCCGTCACGATTTACACGCGATGCCGTCACCACGATACTTGTGACAGGGTTAGGATATTCCTAACGGCATCAAATGCTCAGTTATAGGAAAACTTGAAAATTTTAAGTATTTTTGAAAGTATAACTTGTACAACACTTAGAAAGTTTAAATTCTTTTATAAACCTGCATAACCATGAGTTTAACAATTCTCTCATCCTATCTTTACTGTTTTAATTGTCACACCCCGCTAAGGCGGAAGCACGAGATTTTAACCTTCAAGATGATCATTACAACACAATGGCGATCACTATAGAGATACTAAAAGGACAAGAAAATAATCACAGGGGACACTATGTGTCATAACAATACCCAACACAAGATAAATGAGTCTTGTATTATTAAGTAATGTCATACATGCAAATGCATAAACCACATAAAAGTAAATCAATCCCAGACTTAAATTATCCAATAGAACATAAGTCTAAATAAAAATAAGAAGAACTCCACAAGCCAATCCTAAAGTCTCTCTAGCCACTTCTCCTAGCATCATTATCACTCAAACTGAATACCTGAAAATGATGCTTCAAAACGTCAACTATAAAGATTGGTGAGAGTCATGAGGTTTAAGACACGGTATAAAACCAATTAAAATCATTACTGTGAAAATGAAAACACATGCATGACAAATAAAGAACCAACCAATAAGCTATCATGCAAAACAATACAATTTCAATCCAAAACAATACCATTACACGACCACCGAAACTTGTAACATATAAAAAGACCGAAAAAAATAACGATTTCGAGACGTCTCTATTGCAGAACTACTCCAATTGTTCACTAAGCCATGAGCATACCACAAATCATTCCACTCCAATTAAAATCACTAAGACCATGGAGCATACCACAAAACCCACATCCAATAGATCACTAAGCCATAGATGCATAACACATCACAAAACAGGTAGCACATAACAATAATAGCCAAATAAAAGTCCACATGTTGCCTTTGGTGGCGCGGGGGCCGGGGGGGGTGTGGTTGTGGGGGGGGCGGTGGTGGGGGGGGGGGGGGGTGGGTTGGTGGGGGGGTTAGGGGTAGTATGGGTATAAGAAGGCCGAGGTAGGTCGAGAGGAGACAGCTACAACATAGAGGCGGCACATGTGGATAGAACTGCTGTCTACTCACAAACGTTACTATCTCATTTTCTATAAACTTCACTAGTCTGGGAATCAGGATCTTCTTTGCGCCTAGCTCTCAAAAGTAGGGATACGAGATGACGGTATCGGATAAGAGAGGGTGTGAGACTGATGTGCATACTACGACCGACATCGACTTAGCTATGCTACATTAGAGAGAGTTTACCGCTAATTCAAAGGCACGGACGCGTGTAGATATTGGGTATACACAATAAAAGCTCATGTTACCATCGGTAAGCTAAACGCTTAATCCAATATAATAACCCTAATGATGGATTAATATCATCTATACTATATGTAAAGACTCTCTACCATTATTTTATATCTTCATTATATCTTTTATTTACTTTTTACTTTTATTTTAAACACTTATAACTTTCTGCTCAGATGCAGAATTTTTACCCAACTTGCACGACCCAAAACCCATACCAAAACGTATCCATAATTCCCACAAAAATTCACACATGACCCCACATGTGTATATTAAGTTCCCTCAGAAGCTCATGCATCCATTCAATGCATAAGTATACATTTGAAAATCAAACTTACAAACTGGTCACTTTCGGATCTGATTGTACACTAAAAAGTTTTGACTTCAAAACCCAACTTAAAATTAATTTTAGCCTTAGCCCTTTTAGGGTTTCTTAATAGACATATGAAAATTACTTTCTGTAAAAGGTATTAATTTAAAACACTTCTTAAGTAGGGTTTTCACCTCACTTAAGTTGACTCAAAATTTGTCTGAAAACACAGTTTTGACAACGAATCTTGTAACAATTATTTAATTGACTTCCCGACCTCAAAAACTGTTGAGGCCGGATTTTTTGAAAAGAAGATTCAAAAAGCTACAGTTTAAAAAAAATTCATGTCATTTGCATTCCCCATAATGGAGAAAACGTCAATCAATCTGACCTAAATTCTGTTCATCAATATAACATCAATTCATGCAAACCCTAACCTAAAATTGCATGAATTCCTCTCTAATTCAAATCTAATCAACATATTAACATTAATTACATAATAAATATGTATTTTTATTAAACCTAAATCCATCATAATTAAGCTATAAGAATTAGGAGATTTAAAGAGGTTTAATGTATCTACCTTTGATTACAAGCACCTAAACAACACTCTTGATTGATCTTGGACCTAGCTCTTGAAAATGATCTTCCTAGGGTTTTGAGATATATATGGTTCGACACACAAGAGAAGGAAGGAAAAAGAATGACTAAAAATTTGGGTTTAGGGTTTTTATTAGTCTACAAATCCTAATCATACTCAAAAACTTTTTTTTTCTTTTACATCCAAAACCGGACGCACCCTTTATGTATCTATTTTTATATATATATATTTTTTTATTTTACTAATTAGCTAATTTACTATATTACCTTAAGGTTTTACAAAAGTCTAAGCTAATTTGACTATACCTTTTTGCTAAAACGCAAAATACTACACTTTCTAAAAATACCATATCATTTCCATTCTCACTTACTATAAATGGAAAGTTTAACACAAACTCCCATATTTCAACCATATCTTTCTATCTCATATCACACATATTTAATAAACGCCAAAACCCTCAAAACCAAGGATCGACGTAGCAAAGCTTGCAATACGCGACCTATTTTCCAACATTCCACACTCAAATCAAAATACTCCACATAACTTCATACACATGCCCATAAAAAGGATGACCATAAAATCCTAAGATGATCCCCTGCATGCATAATTACTTCACATAACAAGCAAAACGATCACATAGCACGCAAAACACATAAAAATAAGCACAAAAGCTAAAATCTAAGGCATAAGCTAACCTGCTCAACCTCAGTTGTCACAGTATCCCCTCCTTTAGGAAATCTCGTCCCGAGATTTAATTAGCCGACTCATCAGCACGATCAACAAACAACTGAGGATACTTAGACTTTCTAAATCTTCGCGCTCCCAAGTAAACTCAGGACCACGCTTTGAATCCCAACGAACTTTCACAAGTGATATTTTGCTACGCTTTAAACTCTTAACTTCACGGTCTAAAATTTCTACAGGTTCCTCAATAAAACGAAGAGTCTTGTCAACCTTAATCTCATTTAATGGCACATGCAGGCTAGCATCTGCCAACACTTCTTTAGAGTTGACACGTGGAACGTGTCATGTATACCACTCAACTCCTCGGGCAACCTTAATCTATAACTATACATGACCGATCCTCTCAAGAATCTCAAATGGCCCTACATACATCGGAGCTAACTTACCCTTCTTCCCAAAATGAACTACGCCCTTCTAAGGAGACACTTTTAGCATCACACGATCTCCAACCTCAAATTCTAATGGTTTTTTTCGCCTGTTGTCACATAGCTCTTTTACGATCACTCGCCGCTTGAGCTCTCTTTAAACTACTACTTTATATCATTTCCTGCACCAATTCAGGTCAATCAAACTACCTCCCTAGATTTTAGCCCATTGACACATGTGACCTACTTACTTCTAATATAAGTGCTTCGATACGAGCGCACCGAATGCTAGTGTGATAACTGTTGTTATAAGAGAACTCAGCTAACGGTAGGTGGACATCCCAACTGCCACCAAAGTCTATCACACATGCCCTTAACATGTCCTCCAACGTCTGAATGAACCACTCACTCAAAAAAATCCATCTGTCTGAGGGTGATAAGCTGTGCTCATATCCAATCGTGTTCCTAAGGCTTTCTGAAATGTTTGCCAGAGGCGTGATGTAAACCGTGCGTCACGATCCGAAATGATCGACACAGGCACTCCATGACGCGTGACAATTTCATCGGTGTATAACCTCGCCAATTTCTCCGTACTATAATCTTCACGTATTGCCAGAAAATGTCTGATTTGGCAATCATCAACACCACCCAGATTGCAATCGTGCCCATTCCTTGTTCTAGGTAATTTAGTGATGAAGTCCATGGTGATATTTTCCCACTTCCATTCTGGTATCTCTGGTTGTTGTAATAAACCCGACGGCCGTTGATGCTCAGCTTTCACCTTGGCACAAGTTAAACATTTGCTAACCAAGTACAATATCCTCTCATTCCGCCCACCAGTACATGTCTCGAAGGTCTAGTACATTTTATCTGCTCTAGGATGTACATAATATCTGGACTTATGAGCCTCATCCATAATTACTGTTCTCATACCTCCTACCAACGGAACCCATATTCGATCCATGAAGTATAAACTTCCGTCTCTCTTCCTTTCCATCTTTGATCTAACCCAAGTAACCTTCAATCTTACATTCTCTTGATCAAAGTGCCTCACTCTGAGGCTGCCAATATCATTCCTTTTTACTCCAGAATGAATATCAGCGCCATCGCCCCGAACTCGTTAGTGTTCACCCTTTCTATCCTACTTACGCTCAGCTACTACATACTTTACAGTATGGTAACGAATTCACACTCGTAATCACTGAACAGTTCAATCCATCTCCTCTGACGCATATTCAACTCTTTTTGATCAAATATATGCTGAAGACTCTTATGATCTGTATAAATGACACTCTTCGTGCCATACAAATAATGTCTCCATATCTTCAAGGCAAACACCACCGCTCCTAACTCTAAGTCATGCGTCGTATAATTTTTCTCGTGTATCTTTAATTGTCTCGATGTGTAAGCAATCACCTTGTTTCTTTGCATCAGTACGCAACCTAACCCTTGATTCGAAGCATCACAATAAACTACAAAATCTTCAACCCCATCAGGAAGTGATAATATAGGTGCGTCACATAACTTACTTTTTAGCAATTGAAAGGCTTCCTCTTGTTCCGCACCCCACCCATACTTCTTGTTTTTCTGGGTTAACAGGGTGAGTGGTTTTGCAATCCTAAGAAGTTAGCAATAAAACGCCGGTAGTAACCTGCCAATCCATAAAAACGACGAACTCTGTCGGCGAAGTGGTAGCTTCCCAAGTCATTACTGCTATCTATCTTTCCCGATCCCACTAGTAAACCATTCTGGTTATAGACGCACGAGACCAAGGAAATGCCCTCTTGCATGCCAGCAACTCACCTTGAGAATTTTTTTTTTTAGCAATACAACTTCTCATTCCTCAATAATTCTAAACAACCTCAAATGCACTTCAATGCTCCTCTTCGATTTCGAGTAAATTAAAATTCATCTATAAAAACAATGACGAACTTATCTAGATACGGTTTGCAGACTTGATTCATCAGGTCCATGAAAACTGCTGGGGCATTGGTTAATCCAAAAGGCATAACAGTAAATTCAAAGTGCCCATACCTGGTTCTAAATGCGGTTTTTGGAATATCTTCCTCATGAATACGAAGTTGGTGATACCCCGAATGAAGGTCTATTTTAGAAAAGTAACGAGAACCTTCTGGTCAAATAAATCATCGATTCTAGGGAGAGGATATCGGTTTTTAACAGTTAACTTGTTTAATTCCCTATAATCAATACACATATGAAAAGAGCCATCCTTCTTTTTAACAAACAACACAGGTGCACCCCACGGAGAATGACTAGGTCGAATGAAACCCTTATCTTGCAACTCTTGAAGCTGCCCAGACAGTTCTTGCATTTTCGAAGGTGCTAAACGATAAGGAGACCTTGCTACGGGCGTCGCCCCCGCAACTAATTCTATACGAAACTCGACCTGTCTTTGTGGTGGTAAACCTGACAAATCTTCCAGAAACACCTCACCAAACTCCCGCACTACAGGAATTTCATTCATCTTTGGTTCTCCTACATTAGCGTTCATTAAGGTCTTGTCTAACCCCAACGCACGTTCCCCGTGGACTCTAAGTGCTTCACCACCTTCTAAAGGTATTTTGACCATCTTCTCATGACACACAATTACGGCCTTATTACTAGATAACCAATCCATACCAACAATCACATCAAAGCTCCCATGACCCAACGTAACAAGTCTAATAATAGAAACAAGGAATTTCCTAGTTCAGTTTGCAATCCACAGATAACCCTATTTGTCTTCTACCTTTTACATCTGCTATCTCTATCACATAACCGAGGGATTACGATTCTAGGTTCACATTTAGCATGAGACGCTATTCAGTAGATATGAAACTAAAGTCAGCTCCAGAATCAAAAAGTACTGTAGCAAAATGGTTATTTAAAGAGAAAGTACCCGTCACCACATTAGGGTCCCGCGAAGCCTCATCCGCATTCACGTTCACATTATAAGCCTTTCCTCGAACTGCATTCCTATTGTTTCTGCTGCCACGATTTCCCTCTATAGCCAACTGATTTCCCGCCTGCCCAGGTGCTCAGCCCAACTTAGGACAGGTAATGACTGTTAGATGATCAAGGGCATCCACAATCAAGCAAACCTCTGATTATGAACATCCTCATCATTTAACCATAACTGCACGTTAGTTCCCGACAATCTTTGGCAAAATGTCCAGGTCTCTGACAGTTGAAGCACACTCTACAGCTTCCTCCTTCGAATGAATGAGTATCTACACATGGTACAGTTAGGTAATTCACATATTCATTTCTTGGAGGAGCTGTTGCCACGAATCCTGCCCCTACCTTCGCCTTCTTTTTATCTTTCCAAGACCCTCCAGACTTAGCACCCTCATCATTTGCCTTCCTCTTTTCACTACCTTTTGACAACGTTCCACAGCTAATTGCCTCATCCGTAAGTATACCCGCTCTCAAAACCGCATTCTGAATGGTTGTTGGCTGAGTTGCCTTAACCATCCCCCTAATTTCGGGTGCTAAACCTGCTACATACCTCTTAATGCGTGACGATTCAGGTGTCACCATATGAGGAACCAACCTAGCCAGCTCATGAAATCGGTCGGTGTAGGCGGCATGATTGCCTCCCACCATCTTGTGGTTCCATAACTCTAGTTCCAACTTTTCCATTTCGTTACTAGGACATAATTCTTCTACCAACAACGCCTTAAAGTCATTCCAGGACATCCTATTCGCCGCATCTCGTGCAGCATTCCTTGGCCTCTTAGGCTGAGTGCATTGCCTAGCCATGTGTCCTTCACCTTGACAATTATAACATATAACCACCTTTGCCTGCCCTCCTGCATTATTTCACATAGAACTAGTAGCATTACCCTTATATCCAGTACCAACATAACTTTGTCCTTGCCTCCCTTGAACTTGTTGCACAGTAACCCTGCCGTCTTGAATGGTGGCCTGGTTTCTGATAAGTGTAGAATACACATATCCATTTATGCCTAAAATAACCCAATTAAACCCAAAACAGACCAAAAATGGCAAAAATATACTTGTATTTGTGTTTTGTGTATGCAGGTACGGATCAGTCAAAAATCACAAGAAAACAGTCAAAAACGGGCAAGCGCGGACACGGGAATCTGAAGAGTACAAAAAGAAGCCAAAAGATCAAAGCCGAAGCCAGAAATGTCAAGCCTCAGTCAAACCCAGTCAAACATTGGTCAATAAAAGTCAACAAAGCCCATTTCCTCTTATTATAAAACACAAGGGCCAAACTTGAAAATTTCCAAAGTTATTTATAACTAGAAATGGAATAAACAAAGAAAGGGACTGAAATTGCCAAAAGGGCAAAGTTCAACTGAATTTTACCCCGTTTTCAGTTATAAAAAGGGCGGGTAATTCCAAACACTATTCATCGTCGTCCCAATTTACCCACAGTCAAAAAAACAAAGGGCTTATGAAAATTAATGGGCAAGGAAGTCAATTCAAGAGCTTTCAAGCACAATGGCAGGGTCAAAGAGGTCAAATCAATAGTCTTCATTAGCTCTCAAGCCAAAGAAGCCACGTCATCAATGGAAGAAGCACAATTAGTAGTGGGTTTTTGTACTAAATCATTCAGTAAAGAAGCACAAGTGAGCCTCAAACGGATTGCCACGTTGGCAATCCGTGTGAGGTCACTTATTGATCCAACGGCTAAAATCTTAGCTCCAATGATTGGTTGATTGGATGGCAGAGATTGATGGACGTTCAGAGGGCTAGAATCTTCTTTGTTCAGCTATAAATACGACCTCATTTTCACACACACGGGATATCTAGTTTTTTAGACGTAGCTTTTAGGATAATTTTTAGCTTAATTTTCTCTTTTATCATTGTAATTCTCTTTCAAATAGTGTAACAAGTTTTTATTAATGAAATTCAGTTGATTTAAATCTCTTTAAAGTACTCTTGTTTTACCAAATAAGCTCTCATTTTCTACTAAATGCAAAGCTAGATCCTATAAGCTACTCAATAAGCTCTTTTAGTCTATAAGCTAAATTGAGCTCAAAAGGTCTTAATAATATTTAAACCTCAAAATTAGCTTAATACATATGCATTATTACCTTTTGATAATGGATTATAAGCTTTTGGAAGGGGATCTTAACTTGGAAGAGATCCCATGGACTTATACCCTAGCTTATTAATAAGCTAGGGAGCTTGTAGCTGCCATTATTGGTACCTTTTGTTTAGCTAAAGGTTCAAGTAAGTTTTTCCTTTCATTGCTCTCTAATTTCAGTTTAATAGTACTTAGTTATAGCTTAAATGTTTATTATTGCTTATTTGCTATTTCTCTATGCTTATTAGTACTTATTTAAGTTTGAACTAGCTTAATATTCATAGTACCTTATCTGTTTTTGATTAGAATAGTTTAGATCATAGTTTTTCATTAATTTGTCTTAAAATCTCTAAAAAAAATCAAAAAAATATTTAGCATAAATAAGTAGATCTTGGATTATTGCTTATCTAGTTGACTAATCATGATTGTTAAGTCAGTTTTTAGCTATTTGATATCTGGTTATTAAGTTTGATGCATTAGATTGGTATTTCATAATCTTAATTTGATTCCGTCACTTTTAAAGGAGTGTTTGGCATAAGACAGTTTGACCTCTAAAAGTCAATATTTTTGTGCAAAACCTTTTTAGTCAGCTTTGGATTTAGTTATAAGCATTAGGTAATGAGTTTTCATAAATTAGATTTAAGAATTTCAAAGATTTGAGCTTATATTAAGCTTAACAGCAACAGGGGAGTTTTTCTAATAATTTCACTTGTGCAAAAGTTGATCTAAGCCCTCAAAGGCTTAGATCTTGCTTGCATCTTGTTATTACACTCTATTAGAGTATATGTAAGTGCAGGAGTTCCCTTAAGGAAACCTGCACTCTTGAGTTGCACTTGTGCATAGTGCACCAGTACTAACCACAAGTTAGTACTGCTGTCACTTTTGGCTTAAGATTAAGCCAAGTAATCTTAGGACTTAGCTTTTCAACTTAAGGTAGTATATAGTTTAGAGGTAGCTTAATATAGATTAGGTAATAGATTTAGATTTATTGCTTTTTAGCTAGCTTAATTTGCTGCCACAATTCACCAAAGTGCACCAGTACTAACTAAAAGTTAGTACTGCTGTCACAAGTTAATACTGCTACCTTTGGCTTAACTTTTAGTTAAGTAAGAATAGGATTTAGGATCTTAGATTCAAGTAATATTAAGTCTAGTTACAGCTTATTATAAACTTAATCTTAGTTTACATTTTTCTAGCTTATTTTCCTAGCTTAATTTAGCTGTCAAAGTCAGTAAAACTTTGAAAACACCAAAAACAGTAGGTTAATTAAGTAGATCATTATTTTGTTAATTTTAGCTTATGATCCTAGTTTTTACAGCTTAAATAGATAGAATATAAGTAGTTTAATAAGTCCTTAAAGTTTTAGAGTCCAGTGTAGCTTTTTAAGGACTTTAGCTTATTTGGATTTTTGCTTATTGCTTTGGGTTTCTGAGTTTGCTTAGTTCATGCTCAATTTTAGTTGCTTAAAAGTACTTCTAGGTTAGATTTCTTTGCATTTTTAGATTAAGCAAATCATCAGCTATCTAGATCATTTTACCTTTTTAGAATTGAGCTTAATTTGAGCATTTTATAGCTGATTTAGTAAAACATAGTCCAAACCCCTAGTTTCTGTAACAGCTTATTGAGAAGCTCTTTTAGAGCTTATCTTTGAGTTTCAGACCATAGTGCTTTTGTTAAAGTTGTTCCCCCTAGCTTATTTTATAAATTTGCTTCTTTAAGTTTTTGCTGAAAAGCACTTTTAATTTCAACTTATCTTTAAGCCTAAAATGGACTTTGTTTGAAGTCGGGTTAGGTCCTCAGGGATTAGTTTTGTAATTTTTAGTTTTTAATTGTTTCTCAGTTAGTTCTTCATCAGTTAGTATCTTTGCTCCGTTAGTCCCTCTAGTATTGGCATAATCAGTCCTTAGTTAAGTCTTTTGTTAAGTTTTAATATTTTAATTAATAATTAGGGTTTAGTTTTAATTAGTTTAATTAGACTTTTATAAAAAGATAAAAATTAGGGCCTTTATTTTTATAAAATTTCTGCACACTTTCTTTATTTAGTGTCATTTTTATAATTTTTTTAGGACTTTATTTTTAATAGATTTATTATTTTTATAGTTTTTATTTTAGAAAATTCATATCTTTTAAACTAAAAAGCCAAAAATAGTAATTTCTGTTTCTAAAATTTTCTTTTGTCATATCTTAGGTTTATAAATTTAGTTTACATTTTTAGGGATTAAAATTTGTTTACTTGCTTAATAGTCGCGTTTTATTTGTTTTCCGTATTTGATTAATTGTCCATTTTTTTAGTAGTCATAGCTTTCCAAATCAAATATCTTTGCTTAATTCAAATCAGAATCCGAACCTAAACGTGGTTTCAATTTCACTAGTCATTAGGGATAACGACCCGGGTGATTATACTTACCCGGTTTAATATACGTATTATATATTATATTATATATATTTTTGTGAGTGAATTTTATCAAAGGTAACTTGGTAATTTTCTTAATTGCTCTTGTGGAATATTATTTTATAGTATATTTTATTGTGTATCTAAACTACTATCAGTTTCCTAGAGGAAGTTCTAAGTTGATTATTGGTTGAAGGGAACCTTGAAGAAGCTACAACTATCAAGAAAGCCATTGCCTTATTGAGACATGCAATTGGATCATATCCTTAAGTAAACATAGGAACAACAAGACCCAAGTCCATTTAGGGGAACTCAGTCATTGGTTGTGTTGAAGATTAAGGTGAGTTGTAAGCAATTAATGGAACAAATAAGGTTTGATGATCCATATGAGACTGGTATTGTTGTGATGGTGGAACGTATGAATGACTAATTTATGGTTGTGATAGATGAGGTGGTGGATACATTGGTGAGTATGATTGAGGAGAGTGAACTTTTGGAATCATGGTATTTGTTTATTGAGGAAACTGTGTGGAATTGTATTGAGAGTGATAGTTGTTAAGTTGAAACGGTGATTGATTGTAGTTAGCAACAAATACAAGAGGATCTTGGTATCGTTCACCCATCAAGTGAGATTCATTTGCATGTGCCTCATGTTGTTCGAGATATGAGTATAATTGATCATAGTTTGTAGTATGAAAATCTCTAGCCAACTTTACCTCCGTCACAAACTTGCTCCATTCTGGTGGTAGACTGTTCAAAAACTTTGTATTCACTTGGACTGGTCTTATTGACATATTGATAACATTCATGTTATTGATTAGTTGAGTAAATCTCCAGTAGTACTGATACAGTGTTTCACCCTTCACAAATGAAAATTTATCAAACTCGTCATACAACTTACATTTCTTTTCTTGTAATGACAATTATGTACCTTGCATAAGAAGCTTAACTCTGTCCCATATCTCTTTTGCAACTTTATGATGATTGGCAATGGTGTAGGTCCTTATAAACAGGATCTGAATGAGCCTTGAATGAATTATAGTCCTTTGAATAAATCCAAAGATACTATAAGAGACAATGACTGTGAATATAAATATTGACGCGGAATATCAATACTTATACCAAGACGAACACAAGAACAAATACTAAAATTGCTATTACTATTACTATTTGATTGTGAATACTCAATCAACTGATATGTTTACAATACTATTCTATGTTCCTTTTATAAGCTTAAGGAACCCTAAACGCGTTAAGAGATAATACTTATCTCTTCCTAAATCAACGCTAAGTTGATAACTATTACTAATATTACAACAGACTTAACTGTCTGACCAAGCAGTATTAACTTTAATACTGCCAGACTTAAGTTAATGCTGACAGACTTAACTTGCTCTACCAGACTTAACTTCTATACCAACAGTATTAACTATTCAGCTATCAGTACTAACTATAACTAACAGACTTAACTTCTATACCAATAGTATTAAGTCTGTTTACAATCTACAACACCACCCCCTCAACCATCAAGTGTACAACTAACATCTTCACCACCTCCTATCCAACCTATACAACCTACTCCACCAATAACATTTTCATCTCCACCCATCACTACCATTCCTGACACCCAACCAACTCATACACCATCTCCTCAAATTCCATCACCTTCACATTATGAAACAGAAGGTCCATCATTTGAACCTTCTTATCATATGTCTCCACCACCTTCACATGAACCTGAGATTCAAACATCTAGATCTAGTGAAGAAAGTGAGCAACTTAGAAACCTGCTAGATCTTGTACCTAGGCTGGAATCAAGAGTAGAATCCTTAGAAAAGGAACTGAGTGACACTAAGCAGACTCTTGGAACAGCAGTCCTAAAGTTGATAAAGAAGGTCAAGAAGCTAGAACATAAGTTGAGGCAGAAGAGAAAAAGAGAGGAAACTGAGGATGACGAGGATGAAGAGGGTCAGGATCAAGATATTCCTTCTCAAACAGATCAAGGAAATAAATTTGCTACTCCTGAAAAGAGCAAGGATTCAGGGGAGGCTCAAGCAGAACAAATAAGTCCTTCTACCTTAGAGGCTGCACAAATCTTAACTAATGTAGCTTCTGAAGGATTTAAGGGATCACAAGCCCCTCTTGGTAGCAAGATTTACAGAAGGAAACCCAAATCTACAGCAACTCCTACCAAGGTCTTAGATTTTGAAGAACCTGCTGAAAGACCAATTACTACCACCAGTACTGCAGTTAATACTGGTAGTACACCTTCAGCTCAAGTTAATACTGGTAGTACACCTTCAGCTGAACTTAATACTGGTGAGACAGAAAGAGTCCAAAGGAGAGAAGGAAAAGATCCAATGACTGAAGAAGACCATCAAGCCGAAGTTCAAGTATCAAAGAAATCAAAAGAGCTTCAAGAGTTAGCAGATTTAGAGGCAGCTCAAAGATTGCAAGCTAAAATGGATGCTGAAGCACAAAGACAAATTCATCTTGATGCGCTTCTAGCTAGAAGATTGGTAGAGCAAGATGAAGAAGCTGAAAAAGAAGCACTTGCAACTGAATTTGACTACATTCAAGCAAGACTAAATGCAGATCAGATTCTTGCAGAAAAGATTCAACAAGAAGAAAGGGAGCAATATTCTATTGAGGATAGAGCAAAGTTTCTACATGATACAATTGCTGCCCAAAGGAAGTTTCTTACAGAACAAAGATATGCTGCTATCAGAAACAAGCCACCAATAAGATCTTAGCTTAGAAATCAGATGATCACTTATCTAAAACATGTTGCAAATAAGAAGCATGCTGAGTTAAAGTCTAAATCCTTTGAGGAGATCCAAGTCTTGTATGAGAGATATAAGAAACACGATCAGACTTTTGTGGCTATTGGATCTGAAAAAGATGAAAAAGCAGTCAAAAAGATGAATGAGCAAGCTGCTAATAAAAAGAAAGAACAGAAGGCTGAATCTGTCCATGAGGAAGTTAAAAAGGAAGAAGGAGCTAAGAAAAAGAAGTTAGGCACAAGAAGGAAGCTAAAAGTAAAAAGAAGAAAGTATACCTCTGGTCTCACAAGAGAAGATGATGACTTAAAGATGTGCTTACATATAGATCCTAATGAAGATAAACTGATTGATGTTGAGATTCTTGATCATCAATATCCCATTGTTGAATGAAAGTCATTTTACCTCACAACTAAACCTCAATATGATCCAACCAAACCTTTGGAAGATGCCTATCTGAATATGGTAACAAGGAGTAATGGTAATAAGAGATTCTTCCGCACCTTGATGGGAGTCCTATCAATCTTTGACAGAGAAGACTTGAAGGCTGTCTATGAACTTGTAATGAAAAAATATCAAGATGAAATTCCTAAAGGCTTTGATAAGATGCTTTGGGGAGATCTTATGATAATGTTTAATCAATGTGACACTGTTGACTTTTGGGATAAACAGCTTAACTGGAAGATTATTAGCTAGAAATTACATAGTTCCTCAGGGGTACATACTATCATGACAAGTAATGGACTAGTCATTCATATGCTTGTAGAAAACAGATACCCTCTGACCAAGGAAGTGCTTTCACAAATGTTGGATTTGAAGTTAGAAACTGAAGAAGAAAGCACTATGGCTTTGGAGCTGATCAAATTTGTAAAACAGCAGCTAGAAGAATTTGAAGATTCTGATGATGATGACTTAGCCAAATCTGATCATGAAGAGGCAGAAAGGGTTTGAGTGTTGGCTAACCACCACACAACAAATGGTCTTTGGTTCACCATGTCTAACAGACATAAGAACTAACTAGTCCAAGAGCAAACGGCTGCTTGGTAAAGACCTATCAAATCCGTTCTATGGTTGACAACTTGCAAATAAGTTGTATGGTCTTCAACTCACCATATCTGTCTAAGTGAAGAGTTGGCTAGCCCACAAGTTTATGGCTTGTGGTAAAGGCTGTGGAAAAACCATAACTAGTCCATAAGATTATGGCTTATGGTAAAGACATGCAAATCCATATTAGATGGTTGACACTTTACCAAAAAGTGGATGGTATATCAACTCACCAAGTTTTATGTACAAAGAGTTGACATGGTTCTCAATCCACCATGGAAGTTACCTTTTCTAGGTGCCAAAGGATTGACTAGCCCTGAGCAAACGGCTACAGGTAAAGGCATATCAAATCCGTTGATGGCTGTAATGGTTTGCCAAAAACCATATGGTATTCAACTCACCAATGTTTCAAGTACTGAGAGTTGAAATGGTTTTCAGTTGACCATGGACATACACCTTTCTGGTGGCCAAAGAACTGACTACTCCAGAGTTAATGGCTAACTGGTAAAGAGACATCAAATCCATTTACATTTTCAATGATTCACCTCTCACAGGAGTTAACACACCTGGAAGTGATGAGAATAGACTGAAACTTTATGATTTGATGTACAAAATTGTCAAGGTTGCTGATGCAAGGGTTAAAGACTAGTTGCTGTCAAGATTTGAAGACATAAAGACTTATTATTTTGAAGACAGAAGTTTAATACAATCCTCTATAGCCCAAGGTGAAGCTTAAAGTGTTTAAAGATCAAGAATGTTTTTGAAGAAACTTGAAGTTCATGGATGAAGATCAAGTTAGGGGAGGATTGTTAGGAAAATATTGTAAACAGACTTAATACTGTTAGTATTAAAGTTAAGTCTGTTAGTTATAGTTAGTACTGATAGAAAATAGTTAGTACTGTTAGTAGTAGAAGTTAAGTCTGGTAGAGCAAGTTAAGTCTGCCAGCATTAACTTAAGTCTGGCAGTATTAAAGTTAATACTGCTGGGACCTACAAGTGGTATAATTAATAACACCATCTCTTATCAAACCTTTGGACTTTTTCTGTCTCACCAGTATTAACCTGAACTGAAGGTATACTACCAGTATTAACTTGAGCTGAAGGTGTACTACCAGTATTAACGGTAGTATTGGCAGTATTAATTGGTCTTTCAGGCAAATATATTTTCATTTCAGCCAGGTTCTTCTTCAAAAATCTAAGACCTTGGAGGCGAGTTGTTGTAAGATTTGGGTTACCTGTTGTACAAAAAATCTGCACCAAGAGGGGCTTTTGTGATCCCTTGAATCCTTCAGAAGCTACATTAGTATAAGATTTTGTGCAGCCTCAAGGTAGAGTAGGACTTAGTTATCACTGCTATGAGCCTCCCCTGAATCCTTGCTCTTTTCAAGAGTAGCAAATTCATTTCCTTGATCTGTTTGAGAAGGAACTTCTTGATCCTGACCCTCTGCATCCTCTTCATCCTCAGTTTCCTCTCTTTTTCTCTTCTGCCTTACTTATTTTCTAGCTATCTTCTTGACGTTCTCTATCAGCTGTAGATTGCTGTTCCTAAGAGTCTGTTTATTGCACTCATTTTCCGTTTCTAAGAGATCTACCTCTTGATTCCAGCCTAGAACAAAGATCTAGTAGGGTTACTAAGTTGCTTACTTTCCTCACTAGTTCTAGAATGGTTGAATCTCAGGTTCAAGTGAAGGTGGTGGAGACATAAATGAAATAAAAATATATTAAAAAAGAAACATAATATAAAAAAATAAAAAAAAAAATAAATAAATAAATAATAAAAATAAACAAATATAAAATATTAAATAATATTATAATAAAATAAAAAAAAAAAAATAAATTAAAAAAAAAATAAAACCAATATAAACAAAAATATTAAAAAAAAGAAAATGAAAGAAATGAATAAAAATAAAAAATAAAAAAATAATAAAATAAAAAAGAAATAAAAAAATAAATATAAAATATAAAAAATAATAAATAAAATAATAAAAATTCCAAAATATAAAAAAAAAAAAAAAAGAAAAATATATAAATAAAAATGTATAAAAAAAAATGTAAAAAAAATAATAAAAAAAAAAGTAACTAAAAATGAAAAAAGATAAAATAATGAAAATAAAAAAAAATAAAAAAAAAAAGAAAAAATAATAAAATAAAGATAAAAAAATAAAAAAATATATATGAATATAATTAATTAAAAATTTAAAAAAAAAGTGAAAAAAAAATAAATTATTAATATAAAAAAAATAAATGAAAATAATAAATTAATAATATGAATGAATGAATAAGAAGGTTCAAATAAAAAGAACTTCTGATATCATTATAGGAGGTGATGGATTTGAGGAGATGGTGGAAGAGTTGGTTGGGAGGTCAGGATGGTAGTGATGGGTGGAGATGAAAATGTTATTGGTGGAGTAGGTTGTAGCATGTTGGAGTAGAAGTGTGTAGATGTTAGTTTGTACACCTGGATGTTTGAGGGGGTGGTGTTGTAGATTGTACAAGTTGAATAAGTGTTGGAAGTGGTTGTGTTATAGGTGGAGGAGGGATTTGTACATGAGATGGTGTAGGAGTTGGTACATGCTGAGATGGTGTTGGAGCAGCACTTGGTTGAGGTTGAACCTGGCATCATGTTATCATAGCAGGGCACAATGTCTATGTATCCCTTGAAAACCTCTTTTCATATTTTCCAAAAATCTTTTTTGGTTAATAATACATATGCACAAAATGATTTTTGTTTTCAGTTCTGTATATTCAAATCATTTTAAAGAAAAAACGAGCGGTAACATTAAAAACTTTGATTTGGTCTTTTAAATTTGAGATCAATCCATCAAAAGATAAGTTTTGAAAAGTTAAAGTCTCTTCCAGTGGAAAGAACAGATCAAAAGTCATGGCAATTTTTAGCTAGCCTAAACTGATCCCATCCCCACTTTTGGAGCTTATACAAATGAAGAATGGTGATGGATTAAAAATCTCCCATTGAGGTGTAAAATGACGTTTTCTAAAATGTAAAAGTTCTGTCATTTACATACCAAGTATTTTGGTAATCCTGCAAAAATCTCTTCATTTTGCAACATGTAATCCTTGAACATCTGCTAATTGGAGTTGCCGTCCTAACCAAGACTCGTCAGAGATTTATATTCCATTAAATCTATATTGCATTTGGTTGTTGAGTCCTCATCTAGCAATTGTTTCTGGCAGTGGCAGTCTGCCAAAACTGCTTGACAATGGAATCGTAGATAGGTTGGATCTGTGAGTGAGAAGCATACTCAATTTTGAGCTTCTGAGGAAATCCACTACCTCTGTGTAACCAGCCACACTCTCAGACTCACATGTTTGAGTAAGAAACACCACTTGATTATGCTTAACACAATACTATGAGTTGCGCCATTGAAAGATTTGGAGAAAAATATTTTGATTCTTCTTTAAAAATTAGTACTGGGTGATGGGACGGTATGAAAAGATTAGGTCTGGTAGTGAGAGTAATTGTACTAGATCAATTGAGAGAGGATCTTTACAAGAAAAAGATAATAGGGTAAATAGTGATAAGGATGAAAGAGAAATTACTTTATCCTTATGTAGGTACTCTATCAGCGATTTAGGCGGCTAAAAGATCTTCAACGGTTATATTTGAATAAAATAAATTGATTTTATTTCAATCAGTATTAAGTGAAAGCGACCAGTCTTAAAAATTTGCACTACCAGACTTAAATTAGTCAACCAGTATTAATAATGACTCACCAGACTTAACATATTTTCAACCAGTTTTAATTATATTTACAGCAAGTTGACCACAACATCATTACTTACAACCAATCTGCATCCAATTAGCAAGTGACAGCTGGCATGTCCTTTTTCATGTCCAAGTTGAGCCTGCAACATCCTTTCCAACTCCAAGTAGTACCTGCAAAGTTAGTCTATACAAGAAAGGCAATTCTAATCTAACTTATAATTAGCAGAATTAACCTAAGATAACTACCAGACTTAATACTTAACTACCAGTATTAAGTGGTTACCAGATTTAACTTTTACACTAGCAGACTTAATACTAAGCTACCAGTATTAAATCTCTATATTACCAGAATTAATCCTAAATTATACTACCAGAATTAATTCTAACTTATACTATTTTACATAAAATTTACACTTTTTCCTCCCCTTAAATGTAGCTTATGGGTTTACCATCCCAATGTTAACCAGCAAAAAATTAAACCTTGGACCATCAAATGCTTTGGTTAACAGATCTGCTACATTTAAGTCCGTGTGAATTTTCTGCACTTGTATCAGCTTCTTCTCATAGCAATCCCTAATGAAGTGATGCCGTATCTCAATGTGCTTCGTCTTTGAGTGATAAACAGGATTCTTGATTATGCAAATGGTGCTTTGATTATCAATATGGATAATGGTGTTCATGAAATTGAAACCATAGTCCAACAATTGATTTTGCAGCCATAGCACTTGACCACAGCAGCTTGCAGCAGCTACATACTCAGCTTCAGTTGTTGAAGTAGCCACTATAGTCTGCTTTTTGCACTGCCATGAGATTAACCTTCTTCCAAGAAATTGGCAGCCACCAGTTGTTGACTTCCTATCAAGGTTAGCAGCAGCATAATCACTGTCCGAATAAGCAACTAAGTCTAGAGGAGATTCTCTTGGATACCACAAGCCTAGCTTTGGTTTTCCCTTGATGTACTTGAAAATTCTCTTGACTGCATAGAGATGGGACACCTTAGGGGTTACCTGAAATCGCGAACAAGCACAAACTGCATACATTATATCAGGCCTTGAGGCTGTTAGATACATAAGACATCCTATCATGGATCTATATAGATGTAAATCCACATCAGGACCTCCTTCATCTTGAACCAAAGGGGCCTTTGTTTCCATAGGAGTAACTGCAGACTTCACACTAACAAAGTCAAACTTCTTCAGGATCTCAGCAACATACTTGTCTTGAGATATAAAGATCCCTTCTTGGCTTTGCTTGACTTGTAAACCGAGGAAGAATGTAAGCTCTCCCATAGCACTCATTTGAAACCTCCCTTTCATTAAGGCTTCAAATTCATCACTCCAAGACTTCTTTGTAGATCCAAAAATGATATCATCTACATAAATTTGAACTAGAATGATATCCTTTTTGTCCTTCTTTATGAATAGGGTCTTGTCTATGGTTCCCCTTCGATAGCCATGCTTCTCTAAAAAGGTAGATAGAGTAGCATACCAAGCTCGAGGAGCTTGATGTAGCCCATACAAGGCTTTAACAACCTTATATACTTTCGTGGGGTGATCTGGATCAACAAAACCAGGAGGTTGAGAGACATAAACCTCCTCTTCAATAGTGCCATACAAGAATGCACTCTTCACATCCATCTGATAGACTATAAACCCCATAAATGAGGCAAAGGCTAAAAATAACCTTATGGCTTCCAATCTAGCCACAGGTGCAAAAACCTCATCATAGTCTATCCCTTCTTCTTGCCTATGACCTTGAGCTACCAGCCTTGCTTTGTTCCTGACAACTACTCCCCTCTCATCCTTCTTGTTCCTGTATACCCATTTAGTTCCTATCACCTTAGCACCAATGGGTAAATCAACCAAAACCCATACTTGTTGAAGCTTGAACTGCAACAGTTCTTCCTGCATAGCTTCAATCCAGCTTTCATCTTCAAGGGCTTCTGAGACTTTCCTTGGTTCAGATTGAGATAAAAAGCAAGCAAAAAGACAATGTTGTTGATCTTTATGATTGCTTCTTTGCTGTGCTTGTATGTAGCTCACTAGAGCATGAGCTTCAGTGATCTTCTTGAGAGAGCTTCTAGTCTGAACAGGTGTATTGGGATCTCCAAGGATTTGACTTTGAGGATGAGCATTGTGAATCCTCAGAGTGTGGTTTGTACTGACATCTACCTCATCTGGTAGATTGTTGAAATCAGTAATAATCCCATCATCATCATAAGAAGCCTTTTCAAAGATACCTTCACTTGATTTATCATAAATCCTTATTTCAGGCATCTCATCATCATCTGCATCAGAGAAGACCTCTTCTTCATGATCAGCACTAGGAGAGATAGCTTCAATATTGCCAGGAGTAACTTCCTCAAAACCAGTATTAAGATTATCACTACCAGTATTAACAGGATTAGTACTGGTAGGTGCTGTTGCAGGTACTGGTCCTAAGTGCTTCAAAGCAAGAGCATCCAGCTCTTTTCTAAAGGTCATAATGTCATCAGCAGACTTGGATATTGGTGTAGAAGATGGCTGCTTTGGGGAGTGAGTCTTCTTTGTAGCAATCTTTTCAGAAACAGCTGCTTTTCTAGTTGCTTCAGTTAGAGATGTAGAAGAAACCACCATCAGGTCTGCAGCCTCCTCAGTCTGCACATCAATATCAATGACCTCTTTTGAACCTGCAGGGTTAGCTTGATTTTGCAAAGAGACAGGTATATAGTTCATAGAGTCTGTAAGATAGTCTAAGTCAAACATCCACCTATGGCCTATTCCCTGTACATTGGGTTTTTCCTCAAGAAAGTTGACATGAAGGTTTACTTCAACTCTTTTGGTTACTAAATTATAAACCCTAAAGGCTTTACTGTTCACAGAGTAACCAACAAGAAAACCCTCATCAGATTTCTCATCAAACTTTCCTAGTGGGCTAAGAGTATTGAGAATGGTAACATGGCACCCAAATGGTCTTATGTAGCTAAGGATTGGTTTGTGGCCAAACAAAAGCTCATAAGGAGTTTTGTTCTGAGGCTTGGTCACTCTTACCCTGTTGAAGGTATAGCAAGCAGTATTTTGACTGCTTTGCCCAAAAAGTGGTAGGTATGTGTGAGACAGCTAGCAATAGTCATAGCAGCATCTATAAGGGGTCTATTCTTCCTCTAAAACAACCCCAATTTGGCTGAGGAGTCCTTGGCTTTAATAAACTCACTATTTTATTACTTTTCCCCAACAGAACTCAAGCTTTAACCCTGTTTTTAAATTCTGTCACCATTATTGATCTTAATGATTTTTACTTTTTGATTAAGTTGGTTTTTATACTGTTTCTAAAAGTCCTTAAAGGATGTTAACTAGTTCTCATCCTTTTTGGTAGAAAGAATACCTACAAAACCCTTGAAACTAGTCATCAGTAAATCACTAGATCTGTAATTGCATGGGTGATATCTACAGGAGGTAGTCCATATAAGGCCTTATGCATAGTGTGTAAATGGTGGTGTCACAAACTGTCTAATTCTTGGCAATTACAGGTGGGCCTTGTGTTGCCTTTCATTTGAACAAGCAACACAAGTGTGGTCATTTTGAAACTCTCTGGAATGGTACCCTTAATACCATTTCCTTTACAAGTTTATTTAAGTTTTTGAAATAAAGGTGAATCTTACCTCCTGATAGCCACAGTTTATGTTCATCAGATGTGGATTTTGTAAATAAAAAAGTGTTATCCTTTTGGAAAGACAGCAAATTTTTTCATTTCAAAAAGTATACTTGTTGTGTTGCACTTGTAACTTTAAGAAAGGGACTGATTTGCATCAGGCATCTTGAAGTCAGAGGACAATACAAAACACTCTTTTTCAGTATAAATGTACATTTAGCTTTCTTATAATATCTAAGAGTATGGAGAAATAAGATTTAAAATGTCCAAGTTTTTCACAAAGCCACATCTTCAAAAAATAATTTCCTAATCTAATTGTACATTTTCCATTGATACTACTTTACTTCCTCTAAAAAGGTAAACAGATCCCTACTTTGGCAGTTCTTGATAATCTTCCCAAATGGGCACTTGTATACCAGTCATGTTGCAGAAACACTTCCCTTATCAAAAATACCTCTATGCTCCAATATGCTTCAGTGGATGATCATGACACAATTTAAAAAGAGATTAGTTTCTCATTTGGTACCAGGCCTTACAGGCTTGGAAGGTTGGCTTGTGGAACTCTTGAAACAATTTAAAAATTTGAATCCAGGGGTTGGTCCTACTATTGGTATTGGAGCTGTGGTGTTGGTTCTTTATCAAAAACAACCTGCTGAGGGCTTTAGACACGTCAGTGCCTCCATTTTGCCATTACAGCATATATATATGACTTATGTGCTGTATTCCTTGCAAAGGGTCTATGCTCAAGTGATCTTTGTTTTGAAAAAAATTTACTCTTGGGACGTTAAACTCACCTGTGAAGGCTTTAGGGCTTTGTTGTTTGATATGGTCTATTTATCTAACAGAACTAACATCAGTCTGCTTCGCCAGTTTAAAATCTAGTAGCTTCAGACTTATTTGAGTGCAAGAATTAAAACTATAGCACACTAACAGTAATTAACAGGTTTGCTTGCCATTATTAAATTTTAGAAGCAACAGACCTTAATTTGAGTGCCATGATTTAACATGCCACACTACAGAATTTACTGTTGATTGCCAGTATTTAATTTAGAAGCACCATACTTAATGTGAGCTGCCAACGAATTACACTTGCACAATGTACCAGAAATTAACTTTTTTACAACCTGTATTAACATAATTCTCTAAGTTTTTTTAACAGTTCTTGCACTATACAGTACTGTGAGTTGGGGTATATTGATGACTTAGTTGTACAGGTATGGAGTCGAATGGTTTGCTTTTTTCACCCTGTTAAGCATTAGTCACAGGCCTGGTTTGTGCTTGCATAACATCAGCATGAAACTCTCCTTTTCGCTCTTAAGAGCAGTTCCCTTGCCTTCTTCTTCTCATATTAGTCACAATCCTTAATCAAGTGACTAAGACCTTTCACACACTAAACATGGTTTTCTTTCAAAAGTTTATCTGTACCTAAGTCTCTTTCCATTCTCTTGATTCCAATTCGGGTCTTATTATATGTAGGAATAGTTGAGGGAGTCAATGGTGTCTTACTTGGTGGACTAAGGGTCTTTTCCATTGCTCGTGCCACAAACTAGGGTTAACTGTTTGTTAGGTTTAGGCACTTGTGTGAGTCTTTAGGCGTGGCAATGGTATACCTGCTCATTAGAAGGTTATAGGGATAGGGTATAATTGTCTGAACTGGTCGTTAACGTATCCTTGTTCCCCTTCACTCTTATTGGATGAACAAGTTGTAGTAAACTGCTGGAAAATGGCATAAGAGATGAAGTAGGATAGGAGATTGTGAGTTGAGGCACAATTTTACCAACTCATACAGTGAATTATCTATGTAATACTTGTTCCCTAGGGGTTTATAATCACAACTAAGAGGATGGGGGACACTTTGTATTCTACTGTTTAAAATCTACTGTATTGGATGTCAGATTTCCTGCACTATGTTCCTTCTGTAAGGGCAAAAAAATACCTCCTACTATATTCGCCTCACATATACTAAGACCTCAGATTTGATTTGATGCATAATCCACTAAAACCTATCTTATAAGTTGTGATTCATCCACAAATCTAATTAGCTTTCAAAGATTTTTTAGATGAGGCTGAACAAGAGGTCAAAATTTTTTGTGTAAGCCTTCTTGTCTTTGACAGCTTTCTTTCTATTCTTCTTTTCTTTTTCAGCTTTTCATCTTTTTCAAAAATTTTGATGGCTTGAAAATTTAATTTTTCAAGTTATGTGGTAAGATTGTTATTTGTGGCGAGGCTTAAATGCTGAGATTCTAATTTTCATTAAAAGATAGCTTGTATGGACACTAAGGCGCATTCTTGGTCACCAAATTCAGATTGCAGTTCTTCTACTTAGCTCAAGAAGAGCTTATATGAATATAAAACAATTTAGAACCCATGGATTACCCTCATTATTCATTGTGAAAGCCATTATAGCGCATGATTGACGTTCATCATCTGTTGTCTGCTTAACCCTAATTGATCTGAATTCTTTAATAGTAATCAAAGCTTCCTTTTCTGTTCTCTCTGGCTTTGAAATCCTGACCTCTACTGTTCATGCCTGCTACTTCCTTTTGAACCTTTAAACTTGCACTCTTTTTGCAACATGGCCAGTATTGTAGCATTTGAAACATTCGAATTTTCTCCTTATCAAATTACCCACATGATTTTTCCATTCCAATCTTGGCCTTTGACCTTATTCTGTAGAAATTCTTATATCTTTATAGCAGTAATAGCAACTACTGCCATTTTATATCCATTTCTTCCAAATCAAGTCTTCAATTTGAATTTTTCTAGGTCTTAATGTATACAAATCTAACAAATAATCAGCATTTGTGGCTAGATAGAATGGATAACTTGTCATCAGCAAAAGACACTGGAGTAGCAGTTGGTGTTGCTTTGGATGAGGAAGTGGTAAGAACTATAATCGTCCTGAGCTTGTGGCTTGGCTTTTGCTTGCTTGCAAGAGGCTTTGCCTTATGTGAGTAGAAAAGCCAATTATCAGATGAGGGAAGAAGATGTGTCTCTGGATGTCTTGTTCAAAAGACACCACTTAGATTATTGTATAATATCATATATTGACATGAGTGTCAATATTCTTCTATGTTCTAATTGTCTCATGGTAGAATGTCACTATGCAGAGAAGGAAGGGACCTTAAAAAACTTATGATTTGCATCTTCATTCTTGAAACTCAGCACCATAAGAGCATCAACTGTGATAGGAGTTGTTTGGAATCTATCATATCCCTTTTTTCTAAGCTTTCCTTAGATGAGTTGGTAAATGCTCTAACTGTTGGTTTTCAAAAAGCTATTTTGCATTTTCTTGAGTTCGCTAATCTACCACCAAATCTTGTCTTGATGGTTGCCCATATCTCTTTGGCATATCCATGCCATGGAAAACGCCGAGTTGATCTTTTGGAACAGCATTAACAGCAGTGTTCTAGTTTCCTTTCTTTTCATACAGCAATTTGTTCTTCTCTGTGGTTGGAGGAAGACCTGTATTTCTATCATACATTATCTTTGGTGACGCGCCTTATTTGAGTTACCAATTATGTACCTCACTTTCCAAACTCATTATCTATTACTCAAAGATAATGTTCCATCTCCATTGCCCACGCTATCTATCATCTTTTGAAGGACATGAAGTTTATTGTTTGAAGAAGTGTATTATAGGTTGATTATTTCGTTGGTCGGTTTAGCTGGGCATTTATCTTTGTTGGATGCTTGGTACAGATCATCAATGATGCTCATTTGAAAGAGAAGTTCTCTCATATTCATGAAGAGGGAAAAATTATCGTTTCCAGGGGGTACATGGATTATTTGATTTGGTGGATTGAAAGGTTTTGATCTTTGTTAAATCTTTGGTGTAAAGTACTTTGGTGGGCTTATGGATACACTTGTAGGTCTTTATAAAAAGGATCTCAATGAGCATTAGAAAGACTTATTGTCCTTGAATAAATCCAAAGATAACTTTGAGTGTAACAATAACTGTGAATACAAATATTGACGAGGAATTTCAATATCGATTACCAAGATGAAACATCATGTATGAATTTACACTAAACTTGCTTATTTAATATTATTATTTGATTGTTGATACTCAACAACTCATATCTTTTAAATATTATTCTATGTCCCTTTAATAGACTTAAGGAAACCTAAATCGCGTTTATTAAGAATAATGCGATATCTCTTCCTAGTTAACGATAATTGATTAACTATACTATAATTAACAAACAGGGGACTTAAATGTTGGTCAACCCTAGCATAATTAATACTGTAAGAAATTTAGTTAATGCTGGGAGATCTTACTTGCTCTACCAGACTTAACTTCTATACTAACAGTACTAACTCTTTCTATCAGTACTAACTATAACTAACAGACTTAACTTTAATACTAACAGTATTAAGTCTGTTTACAATATTTTCCTAACAGGCTGTTACAGTTTTGCAAGGTTCCAATTCTACGATCCTAAAAACATCATGAATCATGATAGATAGAGATCATTATGGTGCTCATGATCGTCTAGTGGTCGTTTACTTCTTTGAAAACTCAATGTATGACAATTAATTATTCTGTAAGCGGTTCCAAATAAGCCGATCACTATTCACACGTATTGTTCTGGAAATAACTAATAATACGCCGTATTTTAATCAAACTAGTGATTATACGGGAAAAGTTAGCATTTATCCATTGATGAAGTGTACCTATGCAATTTGTCAATTAGCATACGACACAATTGGCATATGACGCCGTTCCTGATACTCTAAACGAATATATGCAAATGGGGGCAAAAACTTCGTGTGATGCTTTTCAAAAAGTCTATGCTTTTCACGAGGATAACACATAGGTTTCGTTGGGATGTTAGGTAGCCTTGAATATACGGTTAGTCATGGGCTCAATGCCTAAATGCATTTCGTGCTTAATATTGTATGGGTGATCACGGGCAACATCCATTCATTTTACTCAAAGTGGTTTCCTCACAAGACTTATGGATTTGACATGTGTTATTTGGTGTTTCCGAGGCGACCAACGATGTCAAAGTTATACGTCAATTACCTATTTTTAGAGATCTCAAAGATGGGAAAGCAATAGAGGTTCCATTTGTAACTAAGGACGTGACATATAAATGGGGATATTATCTAATTGACAGGATATATCTAGAATGGTTAGTTCTTGTTATTTCTATTTCAAAACCATATTGAATGATAGAAAATGAATAAGGTATAAGAACGCACTTGAAGCTGCATGGAAAGATGTGAAACGAACGTTTGGCGTGCTAAAGAGAAAGTAGGCTATACTACATGTTGAGAAGTATGTCTTCATATTTGCGGACTCATGGTGTGTTATAGTGCATGGACTATTCTTGTCTTTATTCTAACAATTTGGTTTTGTGTAGTTTGTGTTTGGTTTGTATTTTGCAGGTCTTTGATTCTTTAGGAGCTCAAGTGAAAATATGAGGCTTATATAAGCTCCCTCATTCCCAGCTCTAGGGTTACATCTTGATATCACTTTCTCTCTCATAAAAACTATCTTTAGTCTCTCTTTTGGTCATTCTATTCGGTTGTAACAAGATCATCTTGATCTTGATAGTATTAGTCTGGTATAATCATTTTGGTAGTTGATTTGTATTGTATTTTTGGGTTACATCCATTTGGGGACAACTCATTCTCTTGTATGTAGGTTAGAACTTAGTTTAGGACTAATCATCTATAGCTTTTTAGTAATAAGAATTATCACTAAAGGGTGGTTGGTTGGGTGATAATTATGGTGTTGCTGTTCTTAGATAGATTTTAGCTTGTTTTTACATGGTATTAGAGCTTACAATCACCTTGCTTGTACGTTCTTGATCTTCGTAAAAATTAGGGTTTGATCTAATTTGGGTTTTTTTCTTCATTTTTTGAAGGCTTGTTGTGATCTTGTTGGTGGATCTTGGTTATTGGAGGTTGAATTGGTGTTTTACAGGGTCAATTGCTCAATTTAGGAATATTAGGGTTTTTCTTTGAAACCCTAATTTTTTTGCAATTTAAGGCTTCTTGATTCTTGGTGGTTATTGGGTGATTATGGGTGATTTATTCTCTTCTTGACTAAGTGAATCAAGAAGATAGGGGGTTTTGAGTATTCCGCTGCATATCTAAAAGCTTTGTAAGTCTTTCTTCTCTCACTACTACACAAAAGGCTATAAACACCCCCAAAAAGATCGGTTATGTAAAACCCTATCTCTATGACAAAAAACTAGTGGGAAAGGAATGAATGGAAATATATTTTCTTGAAAAAACCAGTTTTCATAATAGAAATCGTATAAAAATTAGTTTTTTAGGGGTGCAAACCACTTTTTTTACACAATAAAAGAGACTGGTGTGTATGTAACAACATGTCTCTATGTGTTTATGTTATAGACATCATTTTTTTATAAAACAACTGGTCTTTTTACACAATCAAAGACACTAGTGAAGTGTAAATGGGTCAATAACATGAGTGGCTTGGTTTTTAGGCACTAAATCTAAAATTTTTAGATCACGCTCAAGTCTCCCGCCTACTCCTGCCCCTTTTTCCAAAATCAAAACCCTCTCAATTTTCCCCTCTTCCTGCCGCTCCCTCTTAGTTTTTCCACTCACAGATATAAGACTTTTGCCCTCTTATTTGTTTCAAATATTTTTGTTGGATTTCATCTCCACACGCACTACAACAAAATGGGGCTAATACAATATTTTATAAGCAACATTTTCAAAATTGTTGCATTTTAGAGAATAATAAACTTAAAGCAACATTTTTAAAATAAGTGTTGCATTTTTAAATCTAATGCAACATTTTTCAAAAGTGTTGAAAATCTTGTATAATATCTACTTAATGAATGGAGTAAAAAGATTGAACCCACATCCCATCCCTCCTAAAGTGAAAATATATTTGACTTCTCCCGCCCTTCCCAAAATATTTTCCCCCAAATCAGTATCCATCTTTCTCACCCAAAATTGAAAATTTTATTTGTTTCAACCATGTCCATCGATTCTCCCTCCATTCTTTAGACGCACTCCTTTTAGGCCTTTGTAAATTTCTGGTCACTTTGTTACTGCACGATTTGTTATGCAACCATATTTGATCCACTCTAGAGCTTTTATTAAGGTAACAAAGCAACTGCTAGTATTATAATATGTTTAATTCCATATTATTATGTTTGATTGTTAATCGTATTTCCAATTAATGTTTAATTAGGTTATAGTATAAGAACCATATTGTTTGTTTAATGTTTATACATGTTTTTACCAGTTCCTTATAATCGATTTTGAAATAGATGTTGTCAATGAAATCAAGACTATTTGGGTGGAATAATGGTTGTGCTATTTATACCATGGCTGCAATATACTCGAATTCCTTATTTTACCTACACCATACAGTTTTAGGATTTTAATTCATTCTTCCTTAGGGTTGGGGGTTGGGGGGGTTGCTTATATGATTTTGTTATTATGTTACAGATCATATTTTGAGCTTTTTAAAGTTCATGAATTAGTAATTCCATGAGTAACCTATGGGTGGAAATCATATTCACGTAGACAGAGCTTGTCCACCTCTAAAAAAGTTAAAGGGAGAGAATGCTCTACTTTATGACAGCAAAATAACTGAGTTTATCGACAACCTCCCATTTAACGTTAAGGTATATATCTTTTTCTTAATTCATAGCAGTGCTTAGGTTGTGCATTTTTACTTAGAGTTGGTAGTATGGACGGGTTGGGTAACATGATAATACAGGTTCGGGTCAAAGCTTAATCTTGTATAGGTTTGAAACGAGTCAGATTGATTTGAAATGTGACACTTTTTGACCAAATGAGTTCGGTTTTTGTGTTTAGTTTGTTAAGTATGAGTATACTACAAAATTCAACAAGAAAGCCCAATCCCGCAGGATCCGAGTATGGGGAAGGTAGGATATACATAGTCACACCCTACCTAAGGGTAAAGGGACTGTTCCAAAAAGACATTCGATGTGCATTACATATTACTATCTAAGAAACTGTTTAAAATAGCGACTTAGGTGGTTGTGTGCGTTAATTATATACTTAAATGATTTTCTATTTGTTTGAACAATTAAAGTGTTATTTTGTTTCTATGTCTACTGATGTTTTTTCTATTCAACCTGTTAGAGATAACACAAACCGGAGCTGACCCGTTGATAAGCAATTTGGTCGATATTGCCACTTGTAGCTTTTACTAATATCGGTATATATTTTTTTGTCTTTCAGGACGAAGGACTTTATCAGTTGTTTAGTAGCTTTAACAATCTAAAAGACTGCATTGAGGCTATTCGAGTTGTGAGACCTGAATGTTGAGAACTCGTTGCATTAAATATTCTGACCTCTATTGATTTTTTACAGCTGTAAGTTCATTTTGCAAAAAGTTCATTTCCTTTCAACTGGAAAGCTTCTGTAAAAAAGACCCTTGATAAGGCTAGTTGTAATCCAACTAGCCATCTGGACAGGTGAATTACATGTTCTTGAGCTTCCACTAAAACTAGTTAACCTTCTAATAACAATTTATAAATTAATAGACTACAAGGATGCGTAGATCAAAGAAATTATAATTTAATTTTTAGATATTAACTAACAAATATAATGCACTTTTATTTTCTTAAAGTTTTTCTTGTGCACCCATTCTTTCTTATGTGAAATTTATTTTTCTGTAATACACAGCTGGAATCTTGTATTCTTCATGCCAGCGGGTGAAGATTTGGACACCCCTTATTCCTTGAAACGATCAGAAGAAGTTGTTCTTGATCAGGTCATAAAGTATAAAGTTAATATATGATTTCCATTAACGTTTTAGTATGATGCATATGTTATAACGTATGGACGTATGGTTTATGTATTCCTATTACCATATCTTTATGTCATGAAAATACCCAAATTACATCATATGTGTACATTTTAACTCAACTAACGATTGAGTTTCCATGCACTTATTTGCAGGAGTTAAAAGTAGACGGACCGTTACCTGATAAAGTTTCTTGTTGTCAAGGAGTCATCTATAATTACTTTAGCATAGGTATACGATTATATACAGACTGAACATTGAAGCGAAGCTTTGTTTTATATTGTTTATAACTTGCTTTTAGAATATGGGTTTGACTAGACATCAACACTATTTTTTCATCTTATTTTTGTCGTATATTGGCTACATGAATGGATTCTCAAGTGGCTTATGGCTTTTATCATCTGCGGAATAATAAACCTTACCTCGCACAAGGCCCTATTTCGAACAAGGTCTGGTTGTTAATCTAGTTCTGGTTAAATTTTAGAGCTTATTCTGACAACCTCTACTTTGAGTCCTTTTCTTGTTTATGCTTAAAGGGAAATTTGAATACTTTTGGGTGTTTAAGATCTTGATGGACTACTCTCACGTTGCAGTTAATATACTCGAGTTTTACTTGCAAACAGGATATTTTAATGGTACGGTTTGAGTAAGAAGTTTCCACACATTGAAATATTGTGATTGGGTAACAGGTCAAACCGGATCTGGTTCAACTGGGTTGAATGTAATGACGTTTTTCTCTCATTTTAAATGAACAATGTGGTGAATTTAGGGGACTAAATAACATCTTAAGGCTGCATGTTAAAAGACTTAACAGCACGGAGAGGGAGCCAGTTACTATCCCATCAAGGTAAGGCTATTTTGTTATTTCCATGTAGTGGGAGTTAATTTAATATTGTAAATTTTTAATGTGCTATTGCATAATGGAATTGGGAACTCAATCATTAGGGCACCTTGCTATTGAGTTGATCTAAGTATTATGTTGTCTATCTTGTGAAACATGCAACGTTGACTTGCCATGTAGCTTGAAGAAATGTTTGAATATCCCCAGTTGTCTAAAATACCCTTTAACAAGGACACTTGAGCAACTTTTATGAACCGAAACCTCTACCATAGCTATTTTGTTTTGATGATAACATTGGCAAATAGGTTTCTTTGACTCGATAGTTTTTCAAGAATAAAAATGCTGCAATCTCCATATGATATTCCATAGTATAAAGTTGAAACCATTGCAATTTTCATAGGATGGACTATTATCTTCCAAAAAATCTGATTAACTATTTCTGTTTTACTACATATTTACTTGATTTTGTTATGCCTAATGTAGTACAAGGTTCTGTGACTGTACATGAGCTTGCATATAACTTGTATATCTTCTAGTGTTAGGTCTAGAGTGGCTTCGAATCATCATAGCTATGCAAGTGGAAGGAATCCTTGGGGTAACTTGAAGCCAAAATATTTAAAAAAGGTAAAATTTTGATAGTCAACATAACTTGGGGTAACATGTTGTGTCCTGTATATGTTTGCCATCATATAAATGAAGATCATTATACTTTGACGTATTTTACTCGCCTAAATATAGTTAGAATCCCAATAATGGTCGTGAATTTAAGAAATATGTAAATAGACTGTGCTTAATATATGTGCTTGTGATCGCTCATGTAGAATGGATCTGTTGAAGCTAGAGCAGAGGATGGTGTCTTAGAAATTTTTGGGTTTAAACATGGATGACATGCATCATTTGTTATGGTTGAACTTATTTAAGCCAAACACATCACCCAAGTACTTGATTAACTAATATCATCTAACTTCCAATAGGACAAAAAGCTGAAAAAATCATTTTGCAACGCCCCATCCCCATAAATGACCCTAAACTTCATCTCTGCTGGAATAGATGGTTATTCCAATTAAGACTACACGAGAAAACCAAATCTACGTGAACATGAGGAATAGGTCAACTGGGCCATTTTATCCTCTTAAGTAATATAGTAATTGAGACTGAAAAAAACACAAAATAGCTTGTATCAACTCACATATACATGCCACTAGAATATTGACAATCAGGTTACCCAACTCCAAACAAAAAAGAAAACAGATAGACATGAACTCGTTTTGACGAGTTACCCACTGTTTATTTATTGACTCTAATATCTTGTAGTATACAAATAGTAGTTTATTCTACTCAGTATATTTGTCCATAGGAACCTAAATCATAGATCAGGTTGGATTTTAGCAGACTCCTTACCATTGTCATTAGTAATTGCCATAGCATAAACCGAATAAACTAGTGACAAACTACTTGTGTGCAAAGGAACCAACACAAGAAAATAACCAGAAGTACACTGCCAAACATACTCCCTACATAACACAAGTACTTTTCCAAACATACCAAGAGCACAAAACACTTGAAATAATCATAGCAACTCACTTACGATTTTTTATAGAACATTTTCATTTGATATGTCAGCCCTGTAATTTGGCATGCGTATACGAACATAATTAGTCAATTTAATGTCTACTTCTGTGAATAAATGATGAAATTGTCAATTAAGAATAATAGCAGCATAATGATTATTAGATCGAGTGTAACTTTTTATAAGTGATTACCTGCGCAAGACAGAGAAAAAACCTGTGCGGCCGTGCATGGTTTTTACATGGTCTAAATATTACTCAGTTTTGATCCCAAATAAACATAAATGAGAGTGTATGCAAACGCAACTAGTTTAAGCCACGAGAGTATTGACTTGGCATAGTTCAAGAGTAATAGTATTGATGAATATAAGTTGTAATATTTACATAAGATTCTTATCTAAAAGTAAAAACAAGAGTTTATGTAGAACTAGTAGAAGTACATTAATGATGACTTGATCACTTGACATTTTTTTGGCCCCCTAACTCGAATTCATGGCTCTGGCCTTGCATGATCCTAACGGCATCCTTAAATAACACAAGGTATTAACTCTTCTTACATGTACATAGGTTTTTGTTATTTCACTTGTTCTAATCCATACTTGTTATTTGCAGCCTCTATATATAATGAGTCGGCTAGAATGCAAGCTCAAGGACAAGATGACTTGCGGTTTGAAGGCTTGACTAAAGATATAAGTAAAGTTGAAGATTTGATAGCTATGATTTATTGTAATAAATGAAAATATGGAATGATGATACTGGGGTTTTATTGCTCTTCAAAATTTGATCTAATGGCTAAATTCTTTATGGTTATTTGTTGAATTCTAGTGATTTAATTTGATTTGAATTTTGTATTTGCTTTATGTTAAGCTGAATTGAAGTTGTCTTTATTTACTTTAATTTGTTAATTTTGACATTTTTGATCCATCTAAATCAGTTTATATATATTTGCTGAATTTATATTTCTTTATTTTGGTGGGTTAAATTTGTAAGTTTTGGAATTTATTAAAGAATTCCATTTAAAAAAAATAGATTAAGAAAAAGACAGGTTTTGAGATAAAAACATATCTTTTTTACTCTATATAAAGACAGGTTGGATGTTTTTATAAAGACATGTTGCGGGAGAACCAATGTCCATTTCCAATAAAACATGTGTGTTTATTTTAATATGGAGACCAATTCTTAGAGAGAGAACCGGTGTCGATTCTTCTAATAGAGACTGGTTGCATAACCGGTTTTCATATGTTTCGATCATGGAGATACCCCCTCTCGGAGAGTGGTTCCAAAACCACTTTTTATGGGCTATTTTGACCAGTTTCTATGGCTTTTTTTTGTAGTAGTGTCTCTAAATCTCTGAGCACTTTAGTGGTTATACTGCAAACAGTGTGGGTAACTTCTTGACCTGCTTCTATTAAGAAGTACAGAAACCTGCTCTTCCCATAACCAGGTGTGAAATTGAGTGTTTCAGGTAGATTTGGTTATGAGTTTCTTTATTTTTTAAGTTTGTTTTGAGTCTAGATTGCTGGAGGACAGGTTTTTGGGCAGTCTTGAGAAGTTGTGGTTGTTTGATTAGTGGTGGATTAGATGTGATTGAAGGAGTGATGGGTATCTGATAGTCTTATTTAGTTCTTGTTATTTGTTTGTTTTTTGTTCTCCTTGTGTCTTTAATTTATTTGTGTTCATGACTGGGTCTAGGAGGGTAGTGGTGGTAATAATGTTGATTTGATTAATAATCTTGATGGTGGTAATCCTTTGCATTTACAGCCTAATGATAATTCTAGTATCCCTATTGTTAATTTCAAATTGATTGGTGCAGAAAATTATAAAATGTGGGTAACTGCTATGAAAATTGCTTCAAAGGAAAAAATAACATAGGATTTATAGATGGCACTTGTGTGAAACAAGAGTTTAGTGTGGTTTTATATCAGCAACGAGAGATATGTAATGTCATTGTGTTAGATTTGATTCTTGGGTCCTTATCTCAAGAACTATATGTTGATCAAGTTTACTATGAAATTACATCCGAAGTCTAGACTGAATTAAAAAAACATATGATAAAATGGATGGTATTGTTGTTTTTAATCTAATGCATAAGATCAATAACCTGAAACATTGTGATTTATCTATTCCTGACTACTATCATAAGCTCAACTCTCTATGGAGAGAGTTTGATATTTTGACCATCTTACCTGCTTGTGTTTGTGAGGGTAGAATTGCTTATACTTGTGATGCTAAAGCTAGGAGTTCTAAACAAACTCAGCTTATTAGACTGATGCAGTTTTGATAGGTCTTAATGATGTGTATCAACCCATTAGAAGTACTATTTTGGACAAGGATCCTTTTCCTAACATAAATGATGCCTTCGATATTGTTTCCAGGGAAGAATCTCGTAGGGGTCTTCATCTTGGTCCTTCTTCTAGTAATAAGGCTCAGCCTGTTGCTTTTGTTGTTAAGACCAACAATAACACTAATAATTCAATAGGAGGGTCAATACTAATAATAACAATACTAATAACAGAGGACATAATCCTAATTTTCTTTAAAAGAACTGTGGTCTTATTGGTCATACTGTGGATAGGTGTTATGAGCTTATTGGTTATCCTACTGGTTTTAAAAGGAACCCTTATATGTCTAAGCAGTCTGGTAATATGAAAAGGTTTAATGCTAATGGTGAAGTTAATTAGTCTGTTCCATTTACTTCTGGTTCTCTTTCTGCTTCTTTCACTAATGAACAAATGATGAAACTTCTTAGTCTTATTAATGAAAAACCTTCTCCAAGTGCTAATATGTCAGGTATTAAACCTAATTTCTATAATAATAATGTGTTCTTTAATCTGCATTTTGAAAAGTTCTTTTGTGCCAAATGTGAATGTGTTATGTACAATGTTACTTTGGGTTAGATCATTGATTCTGGTGCTAATCAGCATATGACAGATTCTACTAAAGATATGTTTAATATTGCTGACATATCTAGTTTTATGTTAACTGTGGGTTATCCTAATGGTACCTTTATTAAGATCACTACCGTTGGCAATCTTAGGTTGACTAGTGGTATTGTCTTATTTTATGTCTTGGTTGTTCCCCGAATATAATGTCAGTCTTTTTTGTGTGAATTAAATGATTAAGGATAGCAAATTCTTTGTTGGTTTTGATGAGCATAAATGTTACATTCAGGATTTGAATTTGGGCAGAATTATGGCACTGGTAGTGAAACTGGTGGTCTATACTTGTTTGATGTTAATGAAATGGTAAGTTTAATAGTGGTGTTTGTAATTCTGTGTTTGTTTGTCATGTTTCTAGTAACTTATGGCACTACAGACTTGGTCGGTCATCCTGCTAACCAAGTGCTGTCTATTTTGGGTAAAATATTGGGTTTTTCTAAAACTGATCACATTTCTCCTTGTGATATATATCACAAAGTTAAGCAGACTAGGGAGGCCTTTCCCTTAAGTGATCACAAGTTTGTGTTTGTTGGTGATCTTGTTCACTGTGATGTTTGGGGTCCTTACATGGTGATTAGTAAGGATGGGTATAAGTACTTTCTAACTTTAGTTAATGACTTTAGCTGAGCTGTTTGAGTTTACTTACTTAAGTAAAAAACTAAAGTTGGTTAGTATATTAAAAGTTTTATAACTCTTATTTTCACACAGTTTGGATAAAAGCTTAAGATAATAAGGTCTGATAATGGAATTGAGTTTGTTAATAATTAATTGTCAAGTCTGTTTAGTAATCTGGGTAATATTCATAAAACTTCTTGTGCATATACTCCTCAAAAAAGTAGGATTGATGAGAGGAAACATAGACACCTCTTAAATGTTGCTAGGAGTCTTATGTTTCAGGGGGAATCCTCTGTCTATGTGGCCTGAATGTGTTTTAACTGTTGTGTATTTGATTAACAGGTTACCCTCCTCAGTGTTCTCTTATGTTTCCCCTATTTTTTATTGTATGATAAGGATCCAAGTCTCTCTCATATTAGGTCTTTTGGATGTCTATGTTACTGCACTATTTTAAATAGTAATGATAAATTTAGTGTCAGGTCTGAAAAAAGTGTTTTAATTGGTTTTTCTAGTGTAAAAAAGCTTATAAATTATTTAGTCTTGATAGTAAAAATACTTTTTATTCCAGAGATGTAAAATTTTATGAAAAGATATTTCCTTCCAAAATAAAATCTTCAAATGATACTGCAAATGATTTAACATGGCTGGTCAATATTTTAAAGAGACAAATAAGCCTGGAGTAAATAGTTTAAACTTTTTTTATATCTAAAGACCTCAAATACCCTATGATGAAGATGGGGACACTTCTAACGTGGAAGGTAATACCTGGGTGACTTTTAATGATTGTGATAACACAGTTGAGGATGAAGTTACAGTTATTGCAACCTAAATAGGAGACAATGTCACCTTTGAGGGAAATGTCCAAAACAGTCTAAATGGTGAGATCCTTCTAATGTTTTGAAAACTTTACCAATGCTGAGGAGATCTAGTATGGTCTTGAAAAATATGTTTGTTATTCTAAGTTGTCTAGTAGTAATTTGTGTTTTTCTACTACTTTGAATAAGTCTCCCAAGCCTAAGTCTTTTCTGAAAGCCTCTCAAAATCCTAAGTGGATTGAGGCTATGAATCTTGAAATGGAAGCTTTACACAGGAATAATACTTATGAGTTGGCTGATCCATCTCATGGTAGAAAGGCTATAGGTTGTAAATGGATTTGGAAAATTAAGTATAAATCCTTTAGTGCGGTTGATAGGTATAAAGCTATACTTGTGGCTAAAGGCTACAACCAAAGAGAGGGAATTCATTATGAGAAAACATTCAGTCATATGGTTAAAATGGTTACAGTTAGGTGCTTACTAGCTTTATCTATTAAATATAAATGGCCTTTATATCAGTTAGATATGAACAATGCTTTCTTGTATGGTGATTTAAATGACGGCGTCTATATGAAATTGCCTCCCGGGTATTATGATAAAAATGAAACTAAAGTGTGCAAATTGACTAAGTCTCTGTATGGCCTAAAACAAGCTCCAAGGCAATGGAATGAAAAAGTAACTATTGTTTTGATTGAAAATGGTTTTGTTCAAAGAAAAAATGATTATTCTTTGTATATGAAAATTATGAATGGTATGTTTATTGCTATTCTTGTGTATGTTGACGACATTGTGATTACTAGAAATAATGAGGTTGAAATAGATAAAATTAAAAAAAAGTAAGTTCAAAGTTATGATCAAAGATCTTGGATTACTTAAATATTTTCTGGCTATTGAAGTTCTAAAAAATGAAAATGGTATTTGTCTTTCTCAGAGGAAGTATTGTCTTGAATTGTTATGTAATTATGGTTTGTTGGCTTATAAGCCTGCTGCTACTCCTTTGCAGTATAATGTTGTTCTTAGTTATGACGAGTCTGATAATGATAAGTTTATATCTAATATAACTGAGTATCAAAAGATTGTTGTTCATTGCTTAAGTCATCATATGCATGCTCCTCTCAAGTCTCATTTTTTTGTTGCATTAATGGTTCTTAGATATCTTAAAAATGCACCTGGAACTGGTGTTCAGTTTAATAAGGGTAAAGGTAATAGTTTATATGCTTTCTATGATGCTAATTGGGCTAAGTTTCCAGTGACTAGAAAGTTTGTTTTAGGTTTTTGCTTGTATTTTTGTAACAATTTAATTTAATGGAAAAGAAATAAACAAGCAACCATTTCTAGATCCTCTGCTAAATCTGAGTATAGATGTTTCGCATCTACTACTTGTAAGATTATTTGGGTGGTTAAAAATTTAAATGATATAGATGTGGATGGTTTGTTGCTTGCTAGTCTTTATTGTGATAGTAGTTATGATATTCAGATCGCAGCAAATCCTGTTTTTCATGAAAAAACCAAACATTTTGAGATTGACCTTCACTTGGTCAGGGAAAAAGTTTCATTAGGTGTTATTAAAACTTTGAAAGTTGCTTCTGCAAATAATATTGTAGAGATATTTACAAAAGGTTTAAGTATTACTCAACACAAGTTTTTTTTGTGATAAACTTAGTTTAGTTGACATGTTTAGACCATGAGTCTGAGAGGGGGGTGTTGAGAAGTATGTCTGCATATTTGCAAACTCATGGTGTGTTATAGTGCAGGGACTATTCCTGCCATTATTCTAACAATTTGGTTTTGTGTAGTTTGTATTTGGTTTGTATTTTGTAGGTCTTTCATTCTTCAGGGGCTAAAATGAAAATATGAGGCTTATGTAAGCTCCCTCATTCCCAGCTCTAGGGTTATATTCTAATATCACTTTCTCTCTCATAAAAACTATCTCTAGTCTCTCTCTTGTTCATTCTATTTAGCTGTAGCAACATCATCTTGATCTTGATAGTATTAGTCTGGTATAAGCATTCTAGTAGTTGATTTGTATTGTATTCATGGGTTGCATCCGTTTAAGGACAACTCTTTCTCTTTTATGTAGGTTAGAACTTAGTTGATGACAAATCATCTATAGCTTTTTAGTAATAAGAATTATTGTGGTGTTGTTGTTCTTAGATAGATTTTAGCTTGTTTTTACACTAAATAATCACACATTGCCAATGTTGCTAAATAAAATAACAGAGATGATGTACACATGCAACATTTTACATCATATGATTATATAAGAAAGAAAGAGGGCAATTTCTCCCGACTTTTATCCAGAGAAGAAACATCGTGATGATGATCCCGTAATAATGCATGAAGAAACGTTACAAGTTATTAGAGATATACACAATGAGGAAACACATGTAAGCCTTAAATTCAATTTAGTGGAACACATTTGACGTCGAACAAATGAACACTAATTTGTAGTTTCCTTTTATTCGAATTTTTATTGTAATGTTTTATAATTTTATCTAAAATAATGTAATTGATGAGGTGTCATTTTATATACTTTTTCGGGGTCGTTTAACCTCTTAAATTGTACATTTATGCCCAAAATAGGTACTTAATCGTTCCTTTTTAGGTATTTCTCATTTGGAGGGCCTTTGGAAGAATTACACGTGACTTGGGCTCATTTGGAGAAGAAACAGACAAGACTACGGACCTACACCAACATTGATCAAGAATTTCTCTACAGTGGCTGGAGACGGCGTCACAGATATAACGTGACGCCGTCACCACGAAGATCAAGACGGCGTCACAAGATTCCACGACGGCGTCAAAGCATACGACCCAACCCATTATCTAGAATATTCTCTTTCATGACGGCGTCACGATTAAAACGCGACACCGTCACAACGTTTTTCCTATATATACAAACCCGAATTTAGGGTTTTGAGTGTGTAACTTTAGAATAAAAAGTAGTTCGTTTAGCAGCTGTTAGGGACGAATTTAGGGCCTAAAAACGCTATTGTACTTTCTTCAACTCATGTTTTAATCAAGTAAGGTTTATTTAATCATTCAATATGTGTATGTGTTGTTTGATCTATCTATGCTCTTGTTTATCTTTAATATGCTTGGCTAAACATTCTATTGTGTTTATTTATGATTGTATGAAACCTAGAATGTAGATCTTAGTGGTGTCGCTTCTTGTGATGGATGTGCATGTTAGGCTCAAGAAAACTAGCTTTTGTTTGTATCGCTGTTGATATGTCTAGGGAAACATGATTGTGTAGAAAGGATACCATCGGGTAACAGTCTTCATACTACCTTGCCCCCTAATATGGTTGATCCACTTTTAATATATTTCACATGCACTTAGTGTACTCCTAGGGGCCATGTAATAGTCTTCATACTACCTTACGTGTGTGTTGCTCTAGCGGAATACTAAGTAGACGGCGGGTTCGTGTAATTCGTTCATGACTTAGGAAATAGTTACACAGATCATCACAAGGGTGACAAGGCAACAACATTAGGAGAAGCAATCTAGGGAGTAATACATGACTAAATAAACACACTCTTTTATCTTATTGTTATCACTAGTAGCGTAGAATATATTTAGTTTAATAGCTAAAACCAACCACCTCTCCAATTATATGATTTACTTGCTTTCCACAAAACCTAAAAATACAAAAATAATCTTCTCTCAACCCTTATAATTCTGTTAGACCGTGATCAAGCCTTCCCAACCTATTCTCTGAGTGAACGATAACAACCTCCGAGTCTTGCCTATACTACTACTACAACGATTAGGTGCTCTGCCTAGGGAGTTGTAAAACTTCTTGTAGAAGTCCTACGATGACCGCATCAAGTTTTTGGCACCGCTGCCTGGGGAATAATTAGGTTTTGATCATAGTTTAACTTAGTTCTACTCGCTTGAATCCTTTCAAGTGAGATTGCATATTAGCTTTCTCGTAGTCTATCTTTTCTTTGTGCCCTTTGTTTTGTGAATCACTCTTTTGTTCATCATCATGATGTATGAAAGACCACCAACCACACCCTTTCAAAACCCCCTATGAAACACAACCTTCCCATTCTAAAGATATACCTTGGTGTTCCAACAACATCAAGATGAACCTATCTACGATGCGTGGACTCGTTTTAAAAACTTAATCAAAAGAGTCCCTCATCATGGCCTCAATTTATGGTCCCTTACTTAATTCTTTTATAATCTTGTCGACGACTATACCTGAATGGACCTTGACTTTGCAGCAGACGGGAACCTTAGGGAATTAAGTGGTGAAGAAGCATGGGAAGCCATATAAAATTTAGCCCAAGGTAAAAAAGAATGGGACAACCCACCAAACATTATTTCTAAACAAGAAGTAGCAAATTTGAAGGCACAAGCAAAAAGATTGTTTGGAAATGAGGATGTTTGGGTTGAGATGCATAGAGGTATAACATGGGATAAGGTGGAAAATTCGGATCCATAAAGTACCCCACAAGTCCTCCCATCATTTGAGGAATACGCACCGCCCGTGACTTGCCCGGAAGAAGTAGAAGAGACTTTAGGAACCCCAGTAGAGGTAGAGCCTTTAGACGAAACACAACTAGAGGATTTAGGCTTGAATACTTGTAATCATGACATTCCTCTTAGTAATAGGGAAGTTCCTAGTTTTGATGAGCCGGAGCCTCAACCAAATCCCTTACCAAATTATCTATCCTTAGATGTAAGTCTAGGAGAAGAAAGAGGCCCCGAACCACCCATCAAATCACATAGTCTGGATAGTTTTAGGATGAAGGAAGTAGATAGCTTAACCATTAATACACGATGGTATGTACCGTTACTATCACCCACACTTGAACTCAAGTGTAGGGGAACCCTCCCTTTTATCTATTAAATAAGGGTAGAGTCAGGCTCGTGACTCGAATAAAAACAAGCGCCTCTTGGGAGGCAACCCGATTTACTTTTCTCGCAATTAGGAGTGTCATGTGTGTTTTAATTCTTAATAGTTTGTTTTATTATGTTTGAACCATCTTGTAATCATGCTTTGTATTGTCTTTAACCTTGTCTTAATTTCAATCAAAGGTATTTTGCAAACAATAAGTATAGGGGAATTCATCCGGCTTTTGAGCCAAATTCAAACATGTTAAATGAATTGTTAAGATTAATTCGCGTCAGTTTTGAGTCATATGATTGAATTGTTAAATCTTAGGTTTTATGCAACCATTTGTGCAAGAATTAACTTATGGAATCAAGTGTAAGAAATTTTTCATCAAAAACAAAAATTTTGTTTTCACAGACTGTGGAGACGGCTTCACGATTAACACGTGACACCGTCACCACGTCACCTGTGACGGGGTCACACAAACCCTGATGGAGTCAAGCGCCCAGGTCAAGAAAACTTATTTTTTTTAATTATTTTTGAAAATAAAACTTGCATAACATTTAATATATGTACACTTCTGTTATAAATATGCAAAAACCTAATGAGTTTAACAATTCTCTCATCCTATCTATAGTTGTCTTTGTCTTTAATTACAGGTTATATTTGATGAGAAGAAGCTTGGAAACTATTCTTTCATTTGCCATTTGCTTTGTCCTTAAAATGATGGGTAATATATCAAAACATAACAAAAGAGGTAATTTTTACCCAAATTAATTTTTTTATGACACATACCGATGAAAACCGAGTATTAATAGCGTCTCATGGATAGGAATTTATATGACTAGCACAATAACCCTCAGAATTCCACCCCAAAATGTGAGGTTCGCCCTTAGATCTTTAGGAATTTGGGTACCCATCATTGGTAACCCAAGATGATTTTATCTTTACCCAGTTCGAGTTAAGGTTGAGCTACAGGCGTGCATGTCTATTCTGTCGTTACGGCCATGTATGCATTGCCTTGTCGCCTTTTCTGGAATGTCTGGTGTTAGTAAAATCATATGAGTGTACCGGTAGCATATTAAATTCTAGAACTTGTTATTGTGATGCATTCCGAGACCGCATAGTAAGTATTAGGATTTGCTTGATAAGAGGCATTAGGATTAACCCATGTTTTAAACCTGTAATTGTTATGATGGTCACACCGATCATATAACTATCCCACACCCTTGCCATGCACTCATTATTAGTGCAGGATACCCCTAGTACAACCCTCTGAGCCTATCTTTTTTTACAGTTCTCGTAATTTTTTGGTTTTTTTGGTTTAATCTAGAACTTTAATGAAGAAGATTGTAACCCCGTAAACAATGTTACAACCCAAATAGCATTAGACCTACTCTTGTATGTACTACCTCTTTAGACATTTTTTATTCTGTGTTTAACAAAGTTATTTATGTGTACCACGGTTGCTAAGATCCTTATCCTTGTAAATTCAGTTTTGGGTACGATTGGGCTTCATCGGTAGTTCTATATTTCATGGAAGAATGGGGTAAGAGTTAAGTTCAATACCCCCATTATGTTTGTCAAATGATCCTCCATTGTTATTTTGTTCCACCATCAAATCGGGTCATAAGTTTGATATAAAAATATTGAGCATGTAAAAGCTCAAGTGTAGAGGTACGTATTATAAACCCCATGTGATGTATTATGTTATTTAATCATTCAAAAAAATGAGAAAAGAAAAAGAAAGAGATTGATGTAGAGTTGTGTAGAGTTTGTAGATCTTCGTCCGAGTCTTGGCTTAGCAACCAACCCAAAGTGTATTCGTGTAAATGATTAGCTAACCCTTCCACTCCAAATTCACCCAAAGCCACCCAAATGTATCCCATCCATTTCCGTTTCCATTATATGTTATCTTACACCTACAACCCAAAACCCATTAAAGGACCTCTTAGATAGTAATGAATAATACTTGCACCTAGCGGTGGAGGTTTGATCCTTTACCAAGCCTATGGTAATTTATATGCTATGACAGGTAATGAGTGTTGATTTTCCATTTCCCTCATATGTTATAATTTAATATACAACCGAGTGAAAGAGATAATCTCCAAACACTTATGTGACTAGTGTATACTTTCCGTGCTATTAATTACAAGGTCTAGAAGGTTGTGTTGTACAATATTTTTAAAGAGTAGGTAAAATGACCTCTCATATTGTTATTGTCTAGGTAGAAAAGCCCATTTGCTTGAGGACAATCAAACCCCAAGTGTAGGGGTATTTGATGAGGTGTCATTTTATACACTTTTTCGGGGTCGTTTAACCCCCTTAATCGTGCATTTATGCCCAAAATAGGTACTTAATCGTTCCTTTTCAGGTATTTCTCATTTGGAGGGCATTTGGAAGAATTACACGCGACTTGGGCTTCTTTGGAGAAAAACCGGAAAAGACTACGGACCTACACCAATATTGATCAAGAATTTCTCTACAATTGCTGGAGACGGCATCACAGATATAACGTGACGCCGTCACCACGAAGATCAAGACGGCATCATAAGATTCCACGACGGTGTTAGAGCATACGACCCAACCCATTATCTAGAATATTCTCTTTCATGACAGCGTCATAATTAAAACGCGATGCCGTCACAACATTTTTCCTATATATACAAACCCGAATTTAGGGTTTTGAGTGTGTAACTTTAGAATAAAAAGTAGTTCATTTAGCAGCTGTTAGGGACGAATTTAGGGCCTAAAAATGCTATTGTACTTTCTTTAACTCATGTTTTAATCAAGTAAGGTTTATTTAATCATTCAATATGTCTATGTGTTGTTTGATCTATCTATGCTCTTGTTTTATCTTTAATATGCTTGGCTAAACCTTCTATTGTGTTTATTTATGATTGTATGAAACCTAGAATGTAGATCGTAGTGGTGTTGCTTCTTGTGATGGATGTGCATGTTAGGCTCAAGAAAACCAGCTTTTGTCTGTATCGTTGTTAATATGTCTAGGGAAACATGATTGTGTTGAAAGGATACCATCGGGTAATAGTCTTCATACTACCTTGCCCCCTAATATGGTTGATCCATTTTTAATATATTTCACATGCACTTAGTGTACTCCTAGGGGCCATGTAATAGTCTTCATACTACCTTACGTGTGCATTGCTCTGGCGGAATACTAAGTAGACGACGGGTTCGTGTAATTCGTTCATGACTTAGGAAATAGTTATATAGATCATCACAAGGGTGACAAGGCAACAACATTAGGAGAAGCAATCTAGGGAGTAATACATGATTAAATAAAAACAGTCTTTTTTTATCTTATTGTTATCACTAGTAGCGTAAAAGATGTTTAGTTTAATAACTAAAACCAACCACCTCTCTAATTATATGATTTACTTGCTTTCCATAAAACATAAAAATACAAAAATAATCTTCTCTCAACCCTTAGAATTCTGTTAGACCGTGATCAAGCCTTCCCAACCTATTCCCTGAGTGAACGATAACAACCCCCCAAGTCTTGCCTATACTACTACTACAACGATTAGGTGCTCTTCCTAGGGAGTTGTAAAACTTCTTGTAGAAGTCCTACGACGACCGCATCAGTAATGTTTTTAATTTTTAATGAAATTATAATTTTAGTGTTTAAAAAAATGAAAATGGATTTTCTGTTATTCTCAGCTTCTCGAACGGTATGAATCTAGACATCACGAGATTTTCGCTATAGCAATAGGAGACTTGTTATCACAAAAGATCAAAGTTGGAACTTATTGAGTTAGATCCAAATCGGACAACAATTTTCGAATCCACATAGCATGATTTACATCACCCGCTATTGTTATATATTATGCCTTGGCAGAAATTGTATAAGAACAGTTTGCTTTTTGGAGTTCCAACAAAATACACCCGAACCACGAATAACCAGAAGTAGTTTTTAGAGCATCAATCCTTCAGGCCCAATCACTGTCAACATATCTTCAAGTTTCACATCTTTGTTTCTTTAGAACATAATTCCAAGATCAAGTGAACCTTTACATACCTTAGAACTCTCTTTGCAACTCCCAAATGAATCGCCCATAAACCTTGATAGGAAAATGGTTACAAAGGCTAAATCTAGTTTTGAGATTGTTAATATAGTAAACCCCCAAAAATGATTCTATATCGAGTTGGATTGACAAGCTTATTTCCATCATCTTTTGATAACATGCAATTGTAGACTAGCGGCAACGAAATCAGTTAGAACATATTGAATTTTTGAGCATATCACTAACATAATTTCTTTTAGAAAGATGAACACCTTTAGGTAGTTTCTTAATTTCCATGCCAAGAAAATATGATTCTAGTCCTGAATGTGACATATCAAATTCAATTTCCATTTGTTTTTTAAATTCCTTAACAAGATCATTGTTGCTTCCAATCACAAGTAAGACATCAAAATAAAGAAAAATAATTAGCCTCTCTTAAGAATTAAATTGTGTCACGTAAAGATTTGACTCACTTGAATTCCTCCTGAAGTTATGATTTAGCAAATAAGCATTTATCTTAGCATACCACACCTTTGGTGCTTGCTTAAGATCATAAAGCGCTTTTTAGAGTCGATAAACTTTATCTTTTGGTCAAATACTTCAAAACCTTCAGACAGTCTTACATAAATCTCCTCTTAAAGTTCACCATCAAGATATGCAGATTTGACATCAAGATGGTGAGTTTTCCAATCATGTTGAAGAGCCATAACTGATAATAACTTGATTGTGTCAAGATGAGCAACATGATAAAAAATGTCTCCGAAATCTACAATGGCAACCTAAAAGAGCCTTTCACGACCAATCTTGCTTTATGCTTGTAAATTGTTCCGTCAGCTGAAAATTAGTTTTGTTGACTCATTTCACACCTATTGTATTTTTCTCTTCCGAAAAGCTTCCATGTGTTGTTTTTCTCGATCATTTCAAGTTCATATTTCATTGCATCATTCCATTCAGAATGTTTGAAGGCTTCCAAATGGCTGTCAAGTTCAATAACAAAATTACAAGACTCGTAAACATCAACAAGCGGTATTGTTCTTAACACATCAGTGTTAGCTATATCTTCAATATCAAATTCGGGAATATCAACTTCATCATGATGTTTTCATCTGAAAATGTATCATCATGCCTTTTAAATACTTCCGCATGTCGGTCCTAGTAGTCCCCTTTATCAAAAGTCACATCTTTGTTGATTGCAATTTTACTATTAGTCAACCACTCAAGGATGGCCTGGTGGAAAAAGGGTTTGTGACTGTCACTATAAAATGTGTGAGGTCTTAAGTTCAATTTCTGCTAGGTGTAAACAACCTTGAAGTGGTCACGTTAACCTCCTGAAAAAGGAGGGCTTTACCTGGTTTGAGTATGTGTGGCGGTGGGTTCAAACCCCATGGATTAGTCAGCCAAAAGGTCAAAAACCATGGTTACCTATTTTTTTTACTATCGGTCACATCATAAGTTCTATATCCTTTTGACTCTATTGCATAGCTGACAAAGATGCCTTTTCTGAAATTTTCATTGAGCTCTCATCTTTTGATGTTTGGAATATGATAAAAATAGATAGACCCAAAGACTATTAAGTGTTGAATTAATGATTGGATTCCCGACCAAGCTTCAATAGGAGTTTTACCACTCATGGCTTTCGATGCTAATATGTTAATAAAATATACATATGTATCTACGACCTTGGACCAAATGTTTGATAGTTTCTTTTCGAACAACATTGATCTTGCCATCTCTATAACCGTTATGTTTTTTCTTTCAAAAACACCATTATGTTGAGGCGAGTATGGAATTGTAACTTGGTGAATCACTCCTTTTTGTTGAAGGAAATCTTCAAACTCGTTTTACCTGTACTTTAACAAATTTCTCGAAACTTTTAAAGATCATAAATACAAAAGTTTTATTGCTAAGGAAATAAACCCAACACATTCTTGAATAATCGTTAATGAAAAAAAGTATTTATTATCGCTCCAAGAAGGTGTCGACATAGCTCCACAAATATCAGAATGCACAATTTCTAACTTATGTGTGGCTCTCGTCACATGAGATACTGACAAAGGCAGCTTGCGACTTTTCCCTAATTTAGAACATATATCTTTCACCAACTTAGTAGTATACATATGGTTAAGTGTTCTATAATTGAAGTGACCAAATCTCTTATGCCATTTCATATTATCATCTTGAGTAATAGTAAAAGCAGTAGTATTTGCAACATCAAGCTTCAAGTAATAGCTATCATTTACCATATCAAGGCTAGCTATATCAAAATCGTAAGACTATGATAAAGCAACACGATTTCTTCTTAAAATTTGCACCATATATAGCTATTATTTATCATATGTGGCATGCTTAACATATTTAGATCAAGTTCAGGCACATATAAGACTATAGGAATGTATTTGGTACCTTTCTTTGTGTTGATAGCTATAGTACCTCTTTTTTTTGGTCGAGGAGAATGTCCATCTCCTAACTTTACTCTTGGGTTGTCTGTGGTGTCGAGACTAATAAAGAAAGACATTATTAGATTCGCATGACTTGTGCATCCACTATCCATAAGCCATGTTAGGCTATCTGGATGTTTGTCAAGATGAGATGCCATGAACAAATGTTCATCATCAACTTGATCCTCTACAGAAACATGTGCTTGTTGAATTCTTTGGGTGCTGTTATGAGTTTTCTTTGCTCTACGATACCTCTCGACATGTCCAAACTTGTTTCAAAAGTTGCACTTGAGGTTTGGTTTATCTTTAAACCAACAATCAGCTTCATGAAGATTTGTGTTATGACAAATTTTACATGGAGGAAAAGTATCTTTCTTTAAAGTTGAATAAGATTTTTGTGAGGTAGAGAATCTATTGTTTATTTTGTAGAAATTTCCTCTTCTAAAAGTGTTTTGTTTTTAGCTTTGATACTTTTAGAAGATGTACAAAAAACACCTTCAACTTTATCCAATGATTTAATAGAAACTCTTTGCTTTTGTGCTCGAAGTTTACTAGTTAGTTCAGAAACCTTAAGCGTATTAAGGTCACATGACTCTTCTATGGCGAAAGTTTTTGCTTTAAACTTTGGAGGAACGTTGATCGATCATATTCTCCCATACTTTATGGTCTTTCACAACTTCTCCATGAAGCCTCATTTGATTAACCTCGTCCATCACCCTTACTGAATAATCTATCACCAATTCATCATCTTTCATTTTGAATTAATTAAATTCTCTTTTGAGAGTTAATAATCTGATAGCTTTAAGTCTATCAGCACGTTCAAAGGTTTCTTAGAGTTTATCCCACACAGCTTTTTGGGGTCTACAAGTCTATTACGGAGGTGAAAATTTAATCATCACTACCCGAGTGCAAACAGGTTAATGCCTTGTCCTTCTTTAGCAACTCAGTCTCGTAAGTTCTTATCTAAGCAACCATTGGGTTTCCTCCGAGTGACGGAGGACTTTCATCAGTGTTAGAAATAGAAAAGTGATGATCTTATTGAGATAAAAGTCTTGTAATAGTTAGTGAAATATTAAGTGTGTAATAGTTAGGTAAAGGTCTCGTGACTAAATGTAGTCACGAGACAAGGCTAAGAGAAAGCCATGAGCTAGTAGCTCACTCTTGTAAATGGGTATAAATACCCCTCCTACCTCACTTGTTGAGGTGATGCTTCTAATTCTAAGTTCTATTTTCCCTCCCATCTCTTTCTCTCTCTACTCTTCCTCTCCTCCTTTTCTCTAACTACTTTCTCTCTCTACTCTTTCTCTCTTTATAACAAACACACACAAACACCTAAACACACACTAGATAGCTTATTCGATCCATAAATCAAGACCTAACAAGTGGTATCAAAGCTGCAAAGGCTTTTTAGTGTGCTTATTTGACGAGCTTATTTGGATCAGCTTATTCAGACGAGCTTATTGCTTATTCTAGCAGCTTATTTGGTGGATTTTAGCTTATTCGAGTGCTTTGTTGCTATTATGTATGTTTGTTCAATCTAATTGGAGCTTATTCTGTCTGCTTATTTAAATTGCTTATTTTCTAGTCATATAGCTTATTCAGTCATTACAAGTGCTTAACAGTCAAAAACAGCTTTTTGAGTCCAAAAGTTCATTCAGTGCTTATTTAAGCATATTCTTCTGGTCAAACTGCTTTCTGTCTGGTCAAACTGCTTATTAGAGATGTTCATAGTTAATTAGCTTTTTTAGATTTTAACTGCTTAAACTGCTCATTTATGTGTGCTTATCAGATTCAAATTTTGCTTATTTCTGTGCGTAACCACTGATAACCTGCTTATTACTGTTTCTTAATTGCTGTTTGCAACTTTTGTAACTGATTTTGAACTTTTGTAAATTTGAATTTACGAAAGTCAAAGTTTGATTTTTGGTCAACGGTCAAAACACGGTTTCAGTTAACATGTTTTTCAAAAAACGCATTTTCGTAAAAACGCGGTTTCATAAAAAGTTGGTTTCCGAAAGTTGCTTATTTTCTCAGATCAGTAAGTTTATGAAAGCAAGGTTTCGTATGAAGCTATTTAACGAAAGTCAAAAAGAGATTTATGATACCTGTGAGATCAAAGCTATTGGTACGAAACCGAAACCATCTTGTTACGCAAGCTTACCTGTTACGAAACTGAAAGCTCAAATCTACGAAACCAAAAGTGGTTTACAAAACTTAAAGTGCTATGAAAGCTAAACCAGTTGTTACGACACTAGTTGTTACAAGATCTCAGTTTGTGTTTGACTTTAAAAGTAAACAACCTTTTCAAGGTATTTCAAACAAATCCACATCACAGATCTCTACCAATAATCTCGAAACTAAAAGGGATTTTACGAAACCGATTTGATTTACGAAAGTTAGTTTCGTACAAAAGCTTGGATACAAAACCGAAGCCAGATCTAAAGTAGTCTTACAAAACCGAAAGCATTTACGAAAGCTAACTCAGATTCAAGATTTAGGAAAACAAAAGAAAAAAGAACACATAACAAGCATTGAAGCTCAAACAGAACATTACAAGATCTCAGTTGTTTATTTTTGTGTGATTTATTAAACTTTTGGAACTTTAAAAGATCCTCACACACAAGAAAAACTTCATCATAGATCTACATCAAGAACAACATGCATCATAAGATCTAATCACAACACCTGATCAACAACAAACCCAGCTCGATCCACAACAACCTCATCAAAACAAAAAATATAAACAAAAAAATAGATCTCAGTTTTTGGTCACACCTCTTTCAAATAATAAAATCTTTAAAGATTTTCGGTGTTTAAACCACAACACATCATTGATCTCTATGGAAGCTCATAACTTCTTTTTAGTTTTCGAAATCATAAAGAAAGAAGACAAGAACAAACGTGTTCATATCCACTCTTTGTTTCGATTTGAAATAAAAATAGAAAAACAAGAAACCTACCTGTTCTTCAAATGATTTTCCTTATTCTCACAGAAAGGTGCGTTTTATGTTTTACTCGAACAAAAAGAACAAATATTGTGGCTTTTGTTTGAAGAAAAGTGTGAAGTTGTTGTTGTGTTGTATCAAGATTATCTCATAGAGACAAGATTTGTTGTGTCTGTGTTGTTACTGAGTGAGAAAATAAGAAAAGAAAAGGCGTGTGTGTGTTTATAATATTAGGGTTTAAGGGTTGTTGTGTTGAGTAACACTTATATACTGTGAATTTAAGCTACAAAAATCAAATGCTATGGCTGCGAGTAATTAAAAGACTTATTTGTGTGTTACTTTGTGACTACGCCAAAATTGAAAACGTAGGATGGAATCAAATAGATAGTAAAATCGGGCTGACATTCTTTTTGGGCTAGTTGGGCTGGTGAATATTATGCAGTTATGGTATAATTTATATTTGTGCATTGACACAAATCATTGGTAATAATTGTATGAGAAATTGTTGATATTTTTGTGATAAATCAAAAAATGGAATTGAAAGATATAATATCTTCATATTTAAGAAAAGACATGAAAGAATTGCAACAATTCCAAGAAAGACCAAATGAAATTAAAGAGGAATGCAACAAAAATATTAAATGAATTAAGCGAGCTGTTGAAAAAATTAATCCAGAGTCAACTTTTTAGACTATAAGAGTTTTTCAGGTACTCTTTGGAAAGGAATTCAACTCTTTACCAGAAAAGATTTGTTTTGTCAGATTATCTCGAATCAATCACTAATTGCCACAAAAGAAATATGATGTATTACCAAGAAAATGGCCTAACATCACGTCCAGAACACATTTGTGAGAAATTCTTACTGATACTCCAAGATTGTAAAAACGAAAAAGAGCTTTTCAAGAGTTCCTTACAAGAAAAAAACAATGAGAGTGACCAGCTCAGGGTTAACAGAGATCTGATACTTCGTTACTTAGAAGTAAGAAAAAGGAATTTGATGCAAGAGGTATCCTCATGAAGAAGTGTTATGTGTATACAGAAAAGAGATGTCCAAAGAAGAAGGAAAAATAAAGAATTGCATGATTGATTTGAGATACTGAGACTATAAAAGAATGAACCAGAAAGAAAATTCATCAATCCAGGGAGATATGATGCAACAAGAGCAAAACATTCCCAATAAATAAGTGCAATTATACATTTTTATACTCCATCATAAACACTCCTTGATACTTATCCAAAGCAGACTTAACAAAAGCATAGCTTCTCCAAGACGGAAATTCACCGAGCTTAATCCATCATTAATTTGGCAAGATTGAAATATTTTGCACCAAGGTTGTTCTTTAACATGGATAAATTAGAAAAGAAACTTAATGCAAAATAATTTAATGCAGAAATAGCCATGGTTGTCTTCAAGGCGTTGAAGAATCAGCTTCAGCAGTTCATTACTATGTTAATCTCTATGGATCTGATGATCTAAGACAAACCATTTCTTTACCCGAATAACACTTAATGTGATGCACAAATGTTCCAGAATATCTTAACACCTAATGTATTCTATTGAGAAGCCATTACTGTAAAAGGGTTATATAAAATAGTGCAATGATAGTAGAGTAAATGAAAAACGATGCAGACGTATGAAGGACCATGATTCAGATAAAGGGATGCTTCAAAGATTGATAACACAGTTTAAAGAGCTTTCATACAAAGACAAACATAACTGAGTACACAGTTCTAATAAAGATGATGTGCAAAACAATAACAAAAACAAAAATGCTTCTCAGATGTTTGTAAAAACACTAACGGATCATAAAAAGCTTACAGAAGAAAACATTTTGTTAAAGAAAGAAATTGAAACGTATAAGGATCGGGTTTCGTATTTAATGTAAAAAAATACATTAAAATCTAAACAAGAAAAAGATATATTTGCAAAGATCAGATTTAAAAATAATAAATCTGCAACTACGGCTTTCAAACAAGACGAGGACAAATATGTTAATAACATCAATCAACTTGAAGCTAAAAACAAGGATCTTTGAACATAGTTTCTAAAAGGGCAAATCAAGTCAACCTCATTTGTATGCTACAAATGAACAAAGCAATACGGACGGAAAAAGGCTTTTGTGATATACGATACCATTTGACCCTGGTCAAGCATTGCACGACATCCTAAATCAGATGATGCTGAAGTTCTTGTCTACCTATGGAAACCATGTGCATGAAACTAAAGGAAATTCTCAACGATTCAGAAGAGAGTCTAGTCAAAATGTGCAAGAAAGAAAAACAAATTTAATTTAACTAATAAAACATGACAGTACATTATTACACGATTTATTTCTCGAACTATAATTTTCTTCTGCTGAACAAACATATTTTTCAATTCTTTCTACCCCCAATAAAGTTCTTTTTTCTGAGTCTAAAGATTACTATCCAGACATCACTAGTTTTTAAAATATGTCAAAAAAAGTAGATTGTTAAAAATGTTTGAACACATGTAGTGATGCAATACTCGGGTTTACACACCAAATATAATAAAATTCTCTTGGCAAGAACGCAGAAACAAGGAGGCTTGTTATAGTCAAAATTAATTAATGTAAGGGAGTTTTATAAACACTGAGTGATTTCGAATTTCAAGATTCTTTATATCACGAATTTAAAAAAGAAAGATCAATAGAAGAACTCGATAATAAGAGCACGGAAAAGTTAAAACTTTTTGAGTCAATAGAAAAAAAAGTATGATAGAACATCAACAGCAAAATGAAATTTTCAAAAACAAATTGAATAAACTCATGAATAAACCTAGCAATGAATGATAAGAAACTTGTCATGCAGTCTATGAGCAATTAGAAACAACTGAAAAGATTGAACTGTTATATACAAAAGGTACAAAAGACTGTGTGAGAAGTTTTGTAATGATGTTGTTAAAGTCAAAGAAATGTTGTCAAAACAAATTGTTCAACTTCAAAAATATTTTGCCAAACTTGAGGCACAAATCATTTCTTTTGAAATTGCACTTCAACACAAAACTCAAAAAAATAATTCTTTAAAAACGTTGCAAAAAGAAAATGAGAATTTTATGGCATCATTACAAATCGAAAATGCTCATTTGAAACAAGCTTACAAAGATCTGTTTCTGTTAGTTCAAAGTTCAGAGATTTTAAACATTCCAATTTGATGAAGTCAAAATAAAGTTTGGTTAGAATAAGATAGAAACTCAAAACAATAAGTTGGAACATACAAGTGGCTTCGTTACCTTAAGGAAAATAACACTTGAAGTTGACTTACCAAACTTTTTGTTCAATCAAAAAGTCACGGGTTCAAAGAAAACCTTCAAATGTAACACAAAATGAGATAGAAAATCTAAAGTCTCAATTGTTTGAATTTGCAGAAACAAAGTTCAATAATATTTTAGGAAAGATTGAATTATTAAAAAAGAATCAAATTGATTCCTTTTCAAGTTTAAATATTGATTGTAATAGTTTTGAACATGAAAAGGAATCGGGGGAGAAAAAGAATCTTTTTGAAAGCGAAACATGTGTTTTTCAAATAAAGATTGTTAAGCTGGAAAAGACTTTAGAAAAACAGGCAAAAAAAAATCTGATTTGTTGATGAAAGTTGATAATCTTGAGAATGCTTTCGCTGATGAAGCAAAAAGGGCAACAATATTGTTTAACCAGTAAATATTAAAAAAGTAAATAAGTTAGCTTTAATTGCACCTAATGAGAGGTAGCGAAAAAGCTCATAAAATAAAACATACATCAATGATAAAATACAATGACAACAGTCAAACAAAAAGACAAGCAATCAATAAAACAAATACAATACAACCAACCCCCCCTCCAACAATCGTGACTCAGCACCTATGAATCGTGACCTTCAATAGAATATAAAGATTTTATGTTTACCATGAAGAATCGCAAAATAACAACGTAATAACAAAGATTGAGACTTTGTGAATATACCAAAGTGTATGCGGAAACTACACTTTGATACTCTAGAGAAATGTATGAATGAAACAGTAACGATACTCACAAACAATAAACACTAAAACCACTGCTTCAATATTATAAATAATACGAGTACTCTCTAAGTACTGGGGTTACACAACCTTGAAGCTAATACCAAACACTCTCAGTGTATCTCTAAAAGTTGTATCTATCACTACTCTAGGGATCTCCTTTTATAGAAATACAAGGAGCCCTTTACAAATATATCTGCCTATCTATTAGGAACAGTTACAATTCAAAACTAAATATTCCGAAATGCTCTCCATGCCTTCTTATCTTCATACCATCAGCTTTGACCATTTAGCAGTACAAACTTCTTCAACTAGCAGTATTAAGTTTCCTTGGCAGTACTAACTTTGTGCTGGCAGTACTAACTTCTTTAGTACTGTTGGCAGTATTAAGTCATATGAAGATTTATTCCCAACAATCCTCCCCTAAACTTGTGATTGTCCTTTAAATCAACAAGTTTCTTCTGAATAAAATCTTCTATACTGCTGATGATTCTTTCAAACACTTTTGTCATTTCTGCACTTGAGCTCTTATGAATCTAAGGAGTTCAAAAGCTTGGGAACTTTCATGATCTACCTCCAATCTTGTACTTAACATCTTTGACAACATCTCTTGACTCAAGGGATACTTCTTTTCTGTCAACATATGGATTGCCAATCCATTGTTCATCAACAAGATATGAATACCACAGAAATCACATAGTCTCCAGCTCAAGAGATTGTATTCATGTTGGTCTTTCCAAATCTCATCATCCTCATCAGGCTCAAACAAGGTATGTAAATCTCCCCAAAGCATAAGATCAAAACCTTCTGGTGCTGAAGAACTATATCTCTCCTTAACTAACCTGAACAATTGTTCTACATCCATTCTGTCAAAATCTTGAAGCATTTCACTTAGTATCTTATAATTCTTTGAGCTCCCATCACCCCTGAAAACTTGATAGTACATGAAAGTCTCTGTCAACACAACTGTTTTCCAATCTACAATAGGAAACTTTGTAGATAAAGAATCAACTTCTATTGGAGCATCTTCTCTGGGTACTATATCCAAAAATGTCTTGAGTTCATCTTTATCAGTATCTTCTTCTAACTTTTGTCTCTTCCTAGTTGTTTTTCTAGGAATAGACTTCTTCCTTTTTGCAGCTGGTTCTTTGACAACTTCTTCCTTTTCTTCTTGTGCAACAGCCTCTTCTTCCACAATCTTTTCAGAAGACCTTTCTTTTTCAGGAGACTTTTGCTTCTTACTTGCTTTCTCTGCATCCATAGGCACAAATTTTTGATTGAAATCCCAAATCTTTTCAAAAATAGGCCTTACTTCATTGTAAGACATCCCCTTGAAGTCAGTGATCTTAAAATTTCCTTGGTTCTTCAAATACTTGATCATGTTCCTTCTAGCTTGAGCAATTGACTTAGGCTTCATTTTGAGAGAATGATATCTAAGGACTGAAGGATCATTCCAGTCAATCTTCTTTGCAGCCTCAGCTTCATCCATAGCTCTTTTCCTTTCTTCTTCATCCCATTGTCTAGCAATCTCTGCATCTCTAGCAATTTGAGCCCTTTGTTCCTCATGCATCTGTTCTTCAATCCTAATTGCTTCAGCAAAACTTAATCTTTCTTGCTCAAGCTCCTTCTTGGATTTCTTCTTGGGCTCTTCATCTGTCATTATACCTTTACCCTTATCTTTTCTTTTCTCTGCACTTCTTCTTGAGTAAGTAGCCGTTTCTCCAGCAGTACTAATGTGTACTTCAGCAGTACTAACTGGAGGAACTTCTTCACTAGCAGTATCTTTCTTCTTGCCAGCAGTACTAATTTGATCACTAGATTTCCCACTGCCCTCTTGCTCATGGATGACTTCAGTTGGAGTTATCTCTTGTATAAAAAGTTCAGTTTCAGTACTTGCTTTTTCATGACCTCCTTCATCATCTTTAAAACCTTCTTTAGAGAACTTCCTCCCCTGTTTGGAAGAATCATCTTCAGCATCCGAAAGAACAAATCTAGAATGTCTTCTTGCCTTCCCAACCTTGATCTGAGCCTCTAGTTTCTTGACCCTTAGTATAAGCTTAGTATAAGCAGAACTGTAGGTTTGCTTAGTCTTGGTCAAATCAGCCTCTAGAACTCCAACCCTGTCAGAAAGTATGGTAACCAAAGTCATCAATTCTTGGAGTTTCAAGCTACCCTCATCACTTCCATGTGAGTGAACAGCATGGAGAGGTGAATCATGGGGTGTAGGAGGATGATAGTCTGAGCCAAGGTGAGTTGGGGAAGGTTGTGGAGGGGAAGGTTGAGGTGTAGGTGGTTGAGGGGATGGTGGAGCATGTGTAGATTCAGGTGTAGGTGAAGATGTAGGTGTAGGTGAAGGTGAAGATGTGGATCTTGAAGGTGAGGATTCAACAGCATTCAACATATTTGGAAATAATTCAACTTCCTGTCCTGAAAAACCCTTGGTTATTCTCTTCATGTTGCTAAAAACCTTCATGGTGAGAGTTGGGACTAAATAAATTCTTGAGTGTTGTTGGAGCTTGTGTCTCTGCATGTCTAAGCATAGTTGGATAAATCTAGGATACATCAAAAACTTATGGGGACTAGATATGTTAGACACCATATGGTCAAAGATCATCCTAGAAAAATTGAATTTTCTATCTGTGGCTAGACAAATGACAGCTACTGCAATGTTACTGCTAAACTGCTCCCAAGCAGTTTTCTTAGGGCTTAAACAGTGAAGGATATTATGTATAAGAAACCTCCATTGAGGTGAAAATGCACCTTTTTGAAAGGTTAACTTATCTGAGTTAGTAACATATCCCATAAGCGCCAGTTGAGCAAATATCTCTGTAGGTGGAAGAGAGGTTAATCCATCTTGATCATCCAACTTTAGATGTCGCCTTAGAGAACCTTCAGAGATTGACAGTGAGTGTCCATCGATAGAAGCATGAATCTTAACGGAGCCATCATCATCAGTCACAATTTCAGCAGACCTCCAAAATTGTCTTATAAATGAGACACACACTTCTGGTTTCTTGGTAAGTGCATAATGAATATGACATCGAGTGATGAAATCAATGATTTGATGGAACCTAATTTATAGTAGGTTCACGAAAGTCCAATTGGTCAAAGGCCTATACCCTATGTATTTGGCGGAAATATCTCAACGGCTCTATCAATTAATGGAAAAATTTTGTTAGGCTCAAACAGTACTAACGGTCATCCAGCAGTATTAATTTAAGCCTAGCAGTATTAAAATTTCCCTAGCAGTATTAACTTCTCCACCCAACAGCAGTACAAAGTCCAAGAATTTGAAGGACTAAAAGAAACACTTCACACAACCTCTCTTTTCTGTTTTTAGGCTCACAATTCATCTCTCAATT